>JASGXE010009760.1:0-48506 GCA_030068105.1 Sinentomon sp. SZTP_YWyxl
ATTACACCCCAAAACCCAAAAAAAAGAAACTTCCAGTCTTAAACCCAACTTCGTTTTCCTTCGAGCCAATTTCAACAGACCAATGCAGACCAACTTCGATAACAGATCAACTCCAACCGACCAACTTCAACGACCAATTTACAACAGACCAACTTCAACGACCAATTCAACAGACCAACCTCAACAGACCAACTTCAACAGACCAACCTCAACAGACCAACTTCAACAGACCAACTTCTCAGCCCTTCAAAATTCGATGCAAATTTGCTGGTGAAAATGGCCGCTTTTCCAAAATGTGCGCATCTCCAGCGAAGTCAAAATTCGTTTGAGAATTATTTCCCCTTACCTTAGCCTTTGTCTGATTTTCAAACGCTTTTTGATCATTCAGAATCGGATTAGTTTCCCATCATTTGCCGTTTGCTTTTTGTTTTCCCATATCCCGCTACAGACACCTCCTGAGTTCTGTGGGGAGACACGATGGCGAGAAGTTGAGGCAGCGCAGCAGTTGTAGGATTTCCTTACGATAGGCCGCCCTTGTTTGCAGCAGCGATCAATAATGCACACAGCGGCATGCGAGTAGAATGGAAACCGGCAGCCTAGCTAGGGTATAGAAAGAGCCTGGTGAAAGTTTTGGCTCTCTCGATGGGTGGGCGGTCACACAGTTCTAGCATTACGCCAAACCAAACGAGCATTGGGGAGGGTTGATGCTGGGGGTTGGCTGGGGTGAGCCTAGAAGTGCACGCTAGGAACACCGCACCGCGGCCACCGCCACAAGGCTTTCATTCTGCTCCGACCTTGTTTGCCCGTTGCATTACAGCACGGTCTGCGAAGGATGGAGCCCGGAGGCACTTCGTTCCTAGGCTCCTACCCTAGCGTAGGCTGCGACAAAGAACCCAGGAATGGAGGGGAGGCCACGTATACTATACACGTGATCCGATACTTGGTCTGGGGTTAACGATCCCTGTGTTGCATCGTCTGGGCGCTAGGCTGCGGGTACAAACGCGGCCTACTAAATAGGTGCACCAAGCTAGGCTATCGCACGCTTTTTTCTGCATTGATAGGCGTATTTAGTTACAGCACGGGAGTCTAGCTATGCAATGCATAGGTGCCTGGACATATAGGTAGGTACTTTGTTGCCGGCCTGATTGCCTACCGCAACCGACAATGTCTAAAGCCTGAACTAAACTGTACCCGTGCCCACACCAAGGCTAAATTACAAAAAACACCTAAATTGATACTATACGCGAGGAAAGAGCGTGTGAAGTGAAAATGGGACCATTGTTTCAATCATTTAGAATGCCCTTGAAGGACCTGCCTTAGGTATCGTGTTAAATCCCAGGCAATTTCGACGCATTATTCCTTGCTTGCACGAAAGTCAACTGACGCCGAGGAGGCAACGAACTGCCACAATTTACGCTGCATTTACTCGCTAGCTGCCTTTTTTGCATGACTATAATTGTTGAGGGTGATGATGGCATACTATCCTGATGGCATATCATGGATGATGACAAATGGCTGATGGCATTTTTTATGGCTGATGGAATCGAGGCTGATGGCATATATTATCACTGATGGCACATTGCTGATGGCATATAATGGCTAGTGGCATAGCATCACTGATGGCAAATGGCTGATGGCATATTTTATGGCTGATGGAATAAAGGCTGATGGCATATATATAGTATCACTGATGGCACATGGCTGATGGCTTATCATGGCTAGTGGCATAGCATCACTGATGAAAGCACATGGCCGATGGCACATATGACTGATGGCATATCATGGTTGCTGGCATATCTTACAGTGGACACAGCTCAACGCGCCTATAGCTTTTTCTGAAGCACAGCAGCCCCATTTTATTTCCGGAATGCCTTCCACGCAGAATCCGCAACATGTTGTAAAATGTCCCCACGGACATTCCTCCACACGTATAGCGATCGCCGAACGCGTGTCGAAAGTGAAAATCGTCCAGTCGAGAGTCCGCAAATTTTGAACATTTTTATGGTGAACGGTTTACCATGAGTGATGTGGTGGTTGATTTCGTGGCCTCCCGAAAAAGGCTTTTGCCTTGTCAGTTGTTTTACCATGTTAATTTTGATAACTGCTTTACCTGTGCCACATGATGGGGATTGCATGTGGATTTCCTTCGGGATTTTCATCACGGAGAAATTATTCTGAGCGACGCCTTTCGTATAAGGTTTCGGATGCAAATTTTGCGTGCAGCGTGCGCAGGTTGGGGGGATCCGGGAACATACCTGGTCCGAAAAACTCGAAGCCCGAATGCCTTTAAATTGTATTAGAATAGGTTAGGATAGGTTAGGTTAAGTTGGGATAGTGTAGTATAGCTTAGGTTAGGTCAGGTTAACTTGGATTTGGTGTAGATTTTGCGAGATTAGCGGCATTCGATCCTAAAGGTCTTCGGACCAAAGTATCCCGACCCCGCAGGTTCGCAGCGTAAATAGTCATCATTTCTGTACACCATGGATAATTTTTCGCTGCGTATGAGATTGATCATATGTGATATTGAAGGTGGACGGCACGCTTTTATTCACAGGTGTTTTACCATGAGCGTTACCATAAGCGTTTACCATTTTTTTTACCACAAGCGTTTACCATTAGCGTTTATTCGAACAAAACTGTTTCTGCTCAGATTTCCTCAGAGTTTCGACTCCGATTTCGAGTGTTTCATCTATTCTCACGTCCACAAGGTCGATTGATTGTCTCATTATGGGATTGATTGCCTCATTGTGGGATTGATTGGCTCATTATGGGATTGATTGCCTCAATATGGGATTGATTGCCTCATGATGGGATTGATTGCCTCATTATGGGATTGATGCCTCATTAAGGGATTGATTGCCTCATTATGGGATTGATTGCCTCATTATGGGATTGATTGCCTCATTATGGGATTGATTGCTTCAATAATGGGATTGATTGCCTCATTATGGGATTGATTGCCTCATTATGGGATTGATTGCCTCATTATGGGATTGATTGCCTCATTATGGGATTAATTACTTCAATAATGGGATTGATTGCCTCATTATGGGTTTCATTGCCTCATTATGGGATCGATTGCCTCATTATGGGATTGATTGCCTCATTATGGGATTGATTACCTCATTGTGGGATTGATTGCCTCATTATGGGATTGATTGCCTCATTATGGGATTGATTGCCTCATTATGAGATTGATTGCCTCATTATGGGATTGATTGCCTGATGATGGGATTGATTGCCTCATTATGGGATTGATTGCCTCGTTATGGGATTGATTGTCTCATTATGGGATTGATTGCCTCATTATGGGATTAATTGCCTCATTATGGGATTGATTGCCTCATTATGGGATTCCCGAGCTAAGCAAATCCACATTCAGAGCATAGCTTCAAAAAATGCTATAAAAGAAGCCATGATTCGGAGCAGATCTCAGTGGCTCACCTGCTCACACACTGACGGCGGTGAGATCCAGTCGAGAGTACCCCTACCCCAAGGGAACGCAGTAGTCCTTCTTTGCGCAGAGGTCAACACAGTCGGCAGGGGTCAGACGGTCCGCAGGGCTAAAACGGTCTTGCCTCTGCGGGAACGTTGGACTCTTCCTGACTGATGAAAACTCAAAACTGAATTCTATGCGTACCAAGAATCACCAAGATTTCTTGTTTTTTTTTTTTAAGAAAGTTAGCGGGGTTAGTTTTTACGAATGAGCTCAAAAAGTCAATTTTGCCCGTCTCCCTGTGCGAAAACAGACCCCGCCATTGTTCTCATTTTAAGAAGGCGTTCGATAAGGTTGACGATCAGCTGCGGTTAGTGAAGCTTGCTGCAACCGATTTTCCAGTTCCCTTGATCTCACTCTTGGAATCATACATACGAGTATCTATCCAACAGAAGGGCCTTTGTTTCGGTGGGGGGCGGTGCTTGTCTGACGAAGAGCTGATTTTATTCTCCGGAGTTCCACAAGGAAGTTCACTTGGGTCACTGATTTTCTTATTTTATATCAATGATATTTTGAGTGACCTGTGTTGTACTGCTTTTCGCAGATGATCTAGTTATTTATTGCCTTTTATTTTTGGTCCTGCCATGAGTCCCAAGACATTTTGCAATCTGACCTCAATAAGATGTGAATGAATGTCGGGAAGTGCGCTAAAATGATTTTCCTTAGGTCCGTCAGGTCTGGTATACAAATACCTGGACGAACTTATTCGCTGGGCGGGACAACTATATGTTTTTTTATTTATTTATTATTTATTTTGACAATACTGCCGCAAGGGATCTGGCGGCAGACAAGAACAACACATTAAAAACTCCGACAAATTGTCATCGTCAAATAGGAAGAGAAGAAAAAAAAAGGCAAAGAACGAAGACAAAAACAAATGGGTGACAGCACCAAAAAAGCAACTATTCGTAATTAAGAGTGGTGCGACGCCAGGAGAATGCGCGATCGGGAGATGAGTGCTGAGGTGGAAGGTAGAGCATTCCAGTCCCTTATCGTTTTCGGAAAAAATGAGTTAAAAATTACGTTTGTTTTAAAAATTGGAGTGGATATTGCAAGGCCGTTGTCTGTCCTGCGCTGATTCGGTTTTATGAAATAACAATTTGGCAAATCGAAATTTAAGGAATGCGTTACAATGTCTTTAAACAAGCTCAACCTGTGAGATCTCCTTCTACTTGCTAGCGACTCGAGGTTGAGATCACACAGAAGTCTACTCACACTAACATCACGGGTAAAGCGACCTGTTATCACACGTGCTGCTCTCCTTTGGACCATTTGAATTTTAGAGACCATATCCTGACTTGAGGGATCCCAAACTGCCGACGCATATTCAACAATCGGTAAGACAAGTGACACGAAGGCCTTCAGTTTAGCCTCATTGGAGGAATAACGCATGCTTCTGCCAATGAATGATAGGGTGCGATTAGCTTTTGCACAGGTAAAGTGAATGTGGTCTTTCCAAGTAAGATCATGAGAAATGAACACGCCTAAATATTTGAAAAGCTTAACGTTTTCTATTTGATGGTCCTTAATTGCATAAGAAAATTCTGTCCGGGAATTTATCGACCGGCTACAAAAAGCCATGGCTTTAGTTTTTGTCGGGTTTATACGCATTCCCCAGGCGTCACACCACAATGAAACGCGGTTGAGGTCCGATTGGAGGAGCATGCAATCGTCAAGTGACTTGACAGCTTTGAAAATCACAACGTCGTCTACAAATAACCGTATGTTTGAGGCCATGTTCCCTGAAATATCATCAATGTAAATCAAGAAAAGAAGTGGCCCCAGCACACTGCCCTGTGGAACCCATATGTAATGTTTCCTCTTTCAAATATCTGGGAGTAGTCTAGCACTTTGATCTGGGATGAGCATATCAATTCAGTTGTCAAAAAGGCCAAGGCCGCTTTGGGAGTAATTCGGCGCAATCTTTCTCACGCAGAAAAAAGTATGAAGTTAATGGTGTACAAATCGGGTGTTCTGCCCATTCTGCAATATGGGTGATGTGCCTGGGATCCTTTTCTTGTAAGTCACATAGACGCCCTTGAAACGATGCATGGAAGTGCGGCCCGGTTCAACATGAACTACAACGGCAACAGATCCAGTGCTGGTAAGCTCGGCCTCTCACCCCTGTTTCAGAGAAGGTGGGAGACGCCTTTGCACTTTGAAAAATCCTTTGGGGTTCCCTGCTCATCCCTCTTCTAGATGAAATTCGAGCAAGCAAGTTCAAAAGGAGCCGCTCCCACACCAACAAATTTTTGGTTCCCACTTAAAGTGAAACACACACTTTCATTTTTTCCCTAAAACCCTTCGGGAATGGAATTCTCTCCCCAAGGACTCTAATTTAATCAGAAATTCAACCGCTCATTGAATTATGCTCGAGTTAACTCTTCATTTTCAAACTCTCCCCATTTTGACTTTAATTGGTCGTTGTTCAATGGTCATTCCGTTCTCCTGCTCATATGTCTTTTGAAACCAAACCTTGCCTGTTTTTTGTGCATGTGTTATGTTAGCATTTAAATAGAAAATTACAAATACAAAATGCAGGAATTCCAAAGGTCTGGCTTGCACAGGGAATATCCAAATTCTACAGACCTTGATGCAGTTTCACGCCTTGCACGAATGTCACGATGTTTGCGGCGCCGGCTGTCATCGATTCTAAATGGCGCCTGAGCTCGTCATGCATTTTGTACCTTTCTGATAATTTTGGCGGCGAGTGCAGACATGAATCATAAATGTTGTTGTGTTAACAGAAACGTGGTTGTGCTCATCATTATGCTAACCTTTCGACGTCCACAGCAAAGCATATCGGTTCCAAGGCCCGGAATGAAGCCGTTTCCGAGGCCCAATCCCACTGCCGCCGCTGACCTGATGTGGTTTCCGGTGTTGCGTGTGCCAACTGTTCCTGTTTGATGCTGTGACCTTTGACCGATGTGGTTGCAAGTGTGATTGTTCGCGAAGGCCGAGTTGACGTGGTTGCTTCCCTGAACTGGCAGGGAACTGGGTTCGTGATAGCCGTTGGCGATCGACCCCGGGTAATATCCTCCCTCTTCCTCGGAGTATTCAGATCCAAGCGCGTCTGTGTCTTCGTCGAGGTCAAAGCCGCCACCACCACCGCCGCTCTTCCTGTCCCTATCGTCCGTAGTGTCAGTGTAGGCACCCCTAGTCGAGTCTGACCCAGAAATGGAAGGTGCCGAGCACGGAACAACAGGCACTGCCCCTGGCGTCGTGGTCGACAAAGGCAAGGACGCCGTACTGGCCAGAGGAAGACGCATGGGTTCTTGTGACCACCGCGACCGAGGCTGCACACGGCCGGTCGACCGATTAGGAGAGGTTGGCGTTGGATGATGGTCGGATTTCTGGAATCCGACTTCGCAACAGTGGGCGAACGATGAAGGTCACTTGAGGCGGATTTGGAATCCGTTTCGATCACCTCCTTCAATCGCAGCGCTTCCTCCTTCAATCGCAGCGCTTGTTTCCACCTGACACCTTTCTTGCTGCGAAGGATCCGCCTGTCAGCGCCGTTTTGGCCCGCTGTACCCGAACCAAACGACATCTTGAAACGTGGAGCGCAAGAAAGCGGCTCTTGCACGTATCACCGTGTTGATCAGGTCCCTCTGCAAATAACATGGATTGTGGTTTGCAGCGTGTGCAGGGTCGATTCACAGGATTGTTTCCAGGCTCGAGTTGCGTTGACCACTTGCCCATCAGAGGTCAGTCGATTTGCCTCCGCTGGCAAAAACTTCACGCCATCACGAAAATAAAAATCAGCTTTTGCCGAAGAAGAAGAAAGGTCGGCAGAGGTGGAATTGACCTCAGCTGGGGTTGGCAGGGAAGGCCTTCAGCAGACAAAATCGCCAAAAACCGGATCTAGAGTGGCAATCACGGCAGCTATCAAACATGGTTGAATTTTATGGTTTTATGGGGAGCCGGAACACTGCAAACGCAACCTGTTGTCCCGCGACGAAGACCGTGTCTCGTCTGTGGCGAAAAGGAAGCACGAAAGCAGAATCAGCTATCCGGTAGTCGGCAGGCTTCGGTAGGAAGTGGAGACGGCCAGAACTCTCTTGCCAGCGGAACCAGGGTTTCGAGAGCGTCCGCTATCGATTATCCTTCATATCGCTGCTGAATCAATATTATTTCGACGGCGACAGATGGCAGCACATGTCGCATGAACAGCAGGCGGCATTTCAGAGCCGCAAACAAAAACTTATCGATGGGTCCTTTTCTTTGTTTGATGAAATTTCAGCCAGTTGTTGGCAGGCGACACAACCGTTTTCATTTCAGACAAGTGCTCGCCCGAGAGCAGACATTCTTATTCCAGTCAAACATGAGTATTGAGGGGGAGAAAGAGGTACCAATAAGTAGCCTGGAAGAAACAAAGTCGTTTTCTTGGGGGGAAGACGTCTCGCTGACGGCGCAGGCCCGAAAGGCCGCTTGTGAATTGGCGCTCCGGCTGTGCCCGCCATCCAGCTCCGTACTTCCCGCGACTTTCGTTGCCTGCCCACCCCAGTACACGCAGCCGACCTGTTGAGAGGGGTCAAAAAGGGATGCAGTGCTCCCTCGAAGGTGGAGGGAAACAGAAATTGAATGAGAAAGAACCGCCGATGAGACGAGACACGAGGTCGCTGACCCGTGATGCCAATGCGGAAAAAGTTGTTTCCGAAAGGTGAACAGCCCCAGACTCTGGCTGGCATTTCGCAATTTGTCATCCACGTGGTGATGAAGGTGTTAACGAGCTTTGTAAATTGCGGATACAATCCCAAAATAGCTTTTGCTTGAAAGCGCCGAATTATAGGGATGTAGGTATGTTTGCGAGAAGTAATTTGTTGCAGGTTTGGATGCTTTGTTGCAAAAATGCAAAATACGAACGCAAAATAGGTAATGTGAAATGGAGCAGGCAGGGCAGGAGCTTCATGGCGGAGCGCTTGGATTTCAGAAAGGGGCTCTTTGAAAATCATCCTTTGATTTCTTCGCGAATTCTTTGCACAGCAGCTTCTCTCGCGAGGGATTTTTTCTGGCCTTTCCGGACCGGCAAACACCCCATCCTCTGGCGCGGCGCTCTATCTGTGATCAGCCAACGCTCGTCCAGCTTCAGCTGGTTTGAAAAAAAGTGGAATGAGGGACCCGTCATTGTGTTTGCAGCATTGCTGAGTCCTGAGCCATATTTTCTGCAAAATTCAGCATTGGTGGCTGTCTGAACAGCAGCACTTTCATTTTTCCAAATCAAAATGTTCATTACGTGCCACGAAATGAGGTATCCAGGAGGCACCGACTTATTTTTATCGGCCGTGGTAATTCGAAACTCCAATTCCGTGAACAACTTTGTGGAATTTCGTTTCCCAGACCTTAATTTGCTCACTCATCCCCATGCTGACATTTTTGAATGAAGGTTGTCAGCTGAGTTTGCCGCCAAAGCTTCATCCGCAGGAAATTTTTTCTGTCCCTGAATATCTTGCTGACTCTTCACGATTTATTTGGACTCATATTTTTGAGCATTTCCCTGACTTGATTTTTGATGTGCTTCCCTGATTCGGAGAACTCTGGATATGAAAATGGTACCTGCCTGCAACCCACCGCGGGTTGCCCGTGAAGAATTTCATGACAAGTTTAAACTCATCGCTGCAAAACTGACGAGTGATTTCAACTCTTGTCCCATCTCCAATTCTCTCATTTGGACCCATTTCATTGTTTTTTTTTCCACCAAGTAATCTCGCAAACTCAATTTCCTGTCAAGACAATGTTAAAACTGTGATCTCCATTCTGAGAGCAAATTCTCCTCCAATTCTCAAAAGATTCTCCAATAAACCCTAATGGACGCCAGAATTCCGAGTTTGAGATGCAAAACCCATGAAAATTCCACGTGCACAATCTCAAAGATCCACACTTCACAACCAGACAGTGGCTATCTGGATAAAACGTACATGAGACAAGCCTCAACGTTATTCCTCAACGTTCAGAAAACCTCAACGTTATTCCCCGACAAGGCAATTTGGACGTTTCTTGAAATTCGCAGACGGAAATACACCGGCCATCACTCAGAAACGTGGTTGTTTGTTTGACCAAGGCATCACTAAATAAAATACCCTTGATTTAGTGATGCCTTGGTTTGACTCGGCGTTTTAAATACCATTTTTGTGCAGTGAGCAGTTCAAAAGCCTCAATGAATTCAAAGCTGTCTAGGCGAAAACACCAGGGCTTTGTGAACTACATGGGTCTTGAAGTCAGGTCATTCGCCATGCAAAACAACTGAAAGAAAAAATATAACCCCAGAAATTACTCGGGTCCCAGACCCCAGCTTTGATTTGCATTAGGTCACTCATCCCAACGATTTTTATGGCCTAGATTATCCCCAGGGATTCTTTTACTGGCCAATAAATACAGTTACCACACTGAATTTTTTCCCCGGGTTTCCTTCGTAAATTCATTCGCCAGTCAGTCATGTCTTCAGTTATTTTGCGGAGAAGTTTTTCTTTTTCCGCGGTCAGTAATCTTTTGCTGGTCAGCTTATCCTTATCTTTTTCCGGAAAGTTTTTCACCGGTCAGTTGATCTTTTGCCCGTCAGTTTTTCTTTTGGCAGTCAGTTTCACTCTTTTGCTGCTCGTTTATTCTTTTGCGCGTAATTATTGTTTTACCATTCAGTTCAAGTTACAATTTAGAGCTGTCTGTAAGGATGTTGGAAAGTTTTCCTTTGTTGCAGGAACAGTGCGAGAGTGGAACTCCTTGGATGCAAAAACTTTTGGAAATGATAATGACCTCAGTTCAAACACTTTCAGAAAGAATATTCTGTATGGCCCACCAAGTGTTTTGTCGTCACAGGAGCGTTAATTCTCCTACCTAACTTTCTAGTGTGTTCTGTTTTATTTGTATTTGTGTGACATGGCTGTCAAGCCTATTATTTAATTTCCTGTTAATTTGCGCCGGACTGTGTCCTACAAATTAATTTCAATAAAAAAATTGCCCGTCGGTGTTCTATTTTGCTGGGAGCTATCTTTTTCCGATCAATCGGTCAATAATTTTTTTGCTGCAGGGCCGTCATATCATGTTTTCGCAGGGGGTGCATTACACGGAAAGAATTTGGCAGCGACCCACCCCCAGTATTCGCGGGGTCTGGGGGCGGAGCCCCCCAGAAGCCGGAGAAATTTTGAAATTTGGGGTTCATTTTGGGTGCAAAATTGGTGTTCTTGAGCTTGAGGGTATATTTTCAGCATTTGAGGAGTTTAGATCACATAATGCATGTAGGCAATGATTTATTGCATCAGCTAAGATGCAATTTCCTGTCAGTGCATTGTTTGTCTCTTTGCAGCGAGCACATTCTTCGATTTCCGCTTTTGTTTCTAAACCAGCTGAACTTCAACAAAGTTTTGACTGACCTTCTGAAGATTCTGGGGGGCGAAGCCCCCCGGAAGCTTGAGAAATTTTGAAATCTGGAGTTCATTTTGGATGCAATATTCGTGAAATTGAGGCTAAATTACCCATCAGGGAGAGCAAAAGACACATGCCAGGGTGGGGCAAGCGATCCGCTGGGTAGGGCATTTCCAATCAGGTGGGGCCGTCGCCCCCCCTGCCCCCTCTAAATGACGTCCCTGTTTTGCTGGTCGGTCACTGTTTGGCAAATGGTATATCATGGCATTTTTCCAGCTGACTCTTCATTTCAATCAATGAACATTGCATTTGATTAAAAATGGGAAAATATTGTCAGCACTGCCAATTGATGCAGGCTTGGTTTGACCAATTTTCAGTCCCATTTGCAATTCTTTTCTGAAGCCTGCAGCTTTCTTCCCATGTGCGACACCATTTTGTTTGTCAATCCATCTCTGTGCAATCCTCACGAATGACATTTGAAGAATGTTTTCACTGCGTTGGTTAACAATATACAGGAAGAGTCTAGCTAAACCCTAAGGATGGGTTTACAACCATTTACGGCGCTTGTCATCGGTTTGCTCAGGCGAGGATTGTGTCCAGGAATTTACGTTGATGCTTTCACCGAAAAAAAAAAACAACGAAATGAAACATGACATTACCATTCGTAATTATCCGATAGACAAATTGGCCAATGAGCAACGGAAAATGGCAGGAAATCCAGTCCTGGTGTTCAACTCGACTCTCCCTGTATTAAAAATGAGTTGTTAAATAACGGCGGGGACACGATGTTGAGGTATAACGCAATATCGGACAAAAAGCTATATCTGGGTCGTGCCTTCCCACTCGCGAGTTGGAAGGCACGACCCAGATATTGCGTTTTGTCCGATATAGCGTTATACCTCAACATCGTGTCCCCGCCGTGTTTCATGTTGTTTAGCAATGTGGTGAATTGCGAGATGTAGATGTTTTGGTCAGTTCAGAAAATCGATGATTTTTTGAAAAACTACCCTCCTGCACGAAGGTCACTCTGAAAGTTTGTGAGATTTGTGAATGTTTGTTGACTGAAAAACCGGTTCTTGTTGGGGTTACGAACTTTGATGTTTTTCAAGATCTTGGAACAGAAAATTTACAATCAGGCTTTTGTACTGTCACAATAAAAACAATTTGTTTTATTTTCATGTTATTAATTGTTTTATAAACTGGAAAATTGTTCAGAGTTCCAGTCTCTCATCCAAAGAAAATTGAATGCACTGACCACTGACTATCTTGTCGTCTGCTCAAACTAGCAATGAAGAGAAGCTCCTTGCTGCTGCATAATTTTTATTTTCCAATCCACTTCCGCGGACAGTGGCATCGCAACAGCCAATCACGAATCACGTCGTCTCAATTTGTGACGTCATCAATTTTGGCATTTTTGCCTTGCCACCGCTTTTTGCCATTTGGCGTGTTTCCCACCGTTTTGCAACTCTTTCTGGGGTCGCAACAGGGTTAGGTTAGGTCAGGTTAGGTTAGGGCAGATTAGTTTTGGTTAAGTTAGGTTTTGAAAATTGGATGTTGAAATTGGCTGGAATTCCCAACAGCCAGAGACGCGCATGCGGAAGTGGATTGGAAAAAAATATGTGCTGCTGCTGATGACGTCATCGTAACCAGATGACGAAATCGATTCAGATGATTGTTATTTGTTAATCTTTAGTTTATTTTGAGGCGTATTTGTTAATCTTTAGTTTATTTACTGTGGCAGAATTGTAGAGCATCTTCCTCCTCAAGAATAAACAAATAAAACCGCACACAGACAGATTGGAGCCCAGGGACCTTATTCAAATCAACCTGCTAAGCTTAGTAGCTGCTAAAGACCTGTTAAGTTTCATTTTCTTTATTCAAATCAACCTGCTAAGTTTCATTTCCTTTATTCAAATCAACCTGCTAAATTAGCAGCACCTTAGCAGGATGATGGCAATAGTTTAGCAGCATCTCAGACTTAGCAGGAACTTAGCAGCACCTCAAATCTGACCAATGTAAAAAAAGTTAGAGGCACCTCGGACCGCCTCTAAAGTCCTGCTAAGTTCTTTCGTTCACGAATCGAAAGAATTTCGCGTGGTTCTTTTTACTTTTTCTGTAAGATTTTTTTATTTTTCAATTTTACCGTTGGAGGAGCTTTCTTTTTTGCATTGAACATGCATGATTTTCTCTGCAATATATTTTTTATTTTCATTCCAATGGTGTTCGGTGGTGGGATTCTCTCTGTTCCGTGTTCAAAATCAGTTTCTGCATTTTTCGGGTTTTCAAAATTAAGAATGCAAGACGGCACCTCAAGATCCCGAAAGTTCACTTGTGCGGTTGCAGCATGCAATCTGCAAAATATTCCCTTGTCGGGAATCGAACCCGGAGCACCCGCACAACAGCCGAGAACGCATCGCTTGAGCTACCGAACGCAACTCAGCGCTGCATCATTTTTAATTGGTTTTCTTTATCGCAGCCTGCAGCAGATTAGAGATTTTGAATCGGCGTCCGGCATCTGTCAAGGTAGCACCCCCACTTTTGAAAACGTTTGAGCATTCGCTGCATTTTGACGCACTGACTGTGATTGAGATAAAAGAAAATGTTGTTGCCTCGTTTGCGCTCCTTTTTGGCAGACACCTGCTTGCTCCTTTTCTGTTTCAAGAAAGTTCCCACACCTCTAATCATTTTCAGAATATAGATCAGATATTTTTTCACACACAGAACCGCAAAGGCAGACAGCAAAAACAAAAATCGACACAACGGCCCATGCAAGACGCCAAAGGCCAAAAATTCCGGCTCCGCGAGGCTGAGTTGTCACCATCTTTCAAAGACATGAACAAAGTAAAATTTCGGTTTGCCTGTTCTGTAAATTAACAAAAATATATTTTCACCTGGAGGGGATGCGGTCTTTCCAGCCTTGTTTTTATCCGTTACGGGAAACCTTCAAATCTTGAGAAAAAAATTTGTGATGGAAAAGGGCAAAATTACCAACCTTTTGTTGAAAAAACCCTGCTGAAGGCGCATTTATCAGTTTCAAAAAACGCACAGACCTCACTTTTTTCCGCAGCGGTGGGTCAGGGACACAATTTATGCCCCAGTATTGGTAAGATACTCAACCAAGTCTCCCCGGGGATAGGTAGGTACAAATAGGTAAGGTGGGTTGGTAAAGGTTCGCCCCATCTCACAAATGCAGTTCACGGCATCCCATCGACATAATTTTTTTTTTCCTTTTTGACAACAGCAACAACAAGCATGCAAAATGATCATGCCCACCACACTGTCAAAATCCACAATTTCCAAACTGAAACAATTCAAATCAGCCAGTTTAAATCAACAAACGACTTTGAAAAATTTGGCGTCGTCCGGGTTATCGAACCCGGGACCTTTGACTTTGACGCCTGATGTCTGAGCCACGGATTCCTCTGATTATTTTCAACCAGTAAAGTTGCCTTTATTCTTTGCCCTGCTGCGTCTGTTTCGGAGCGTTTCAATCAACAGTCGATTCCCGGATTTGAATAAGAAACCTTGACCTGCCATCATCCTGCTTTCGGCCTTCTTGTAACCTGCCAAAATCGCCCTGCTAAGGAGCTGCTAGCTTAGCAGCTTCTAAATTTATCAGGTTGATTTGAATAAGGTCCCAGAGGTGTTTGCAAATAAGGCCTCCGTCTATCTACAACACCGGAGAGAGGTTTGCACAGATTCCACAAAGGCAGACATGGTTTTTAACCTTTTAACTACGTGAAAGGGTGGTGAAAATAACGTTGATTCGCAACAGAAATGCACTCCACTCAAACATAATATATGGTCTAGCGTTGACTTTTGTTGAATGTGTGCACTTCCCAATAGATAAAATAATAAAGTCGATATCTCATTCTTTACATCTCGGATTTTTTTTCATCTATAAAAATGATGGATAATTAATTATTAATGATGAATAATAATCAATTAATTGCAATTTCATGACGAAAAGGAAATCATTCTTTGAATTGGACATGATGCAGAAGAAACGAGGACGAGGAAAGAACAGCTGTAGCAAAACAAACAGACCACCCCACAGGCCCTTTTAAGGGCCACAGCATAGGTGCATTACATAAAAACATACAAGCCCATAGGGAAGAAAGGGGTGGTGTTTGACAAAGTGTCACATTGAGAGAGGACAGATTCACCCGGGCACAACCAACCCAAACGTGCGATCCAAAACAAAATTGACATGGAAAAAGGAGTGTAGGTAACTACACGCATACGTCTGACTTTCCATCGTCGCGAACTTTCTTCGTTGCCCCGAAACAGCAATGCAATCATCTGGAGTTGTCAAGAGACCTCTAAAATACTCGCAGACCCCGCCACTGTTGCTCATTCACGGGAGGAACTTCAAAGGCCTGGCTAAAATAGGGGCCATTAACTCCCAACAGGGCTTTGATGCAGTTTTACGCCTACACAAATGTCAGTAATGTTTTGCGGCGCATGTTGCTTTTTTAGCCCTGTCAGAATGGGTAATGGTTAATTCTCCAATGTTCTCATTTACACATTGTTGCAAGTGTCAATCTGTTTTGGACAGACGATCTGAAAAAGTCTGATGCAAAAAACCCGCATCAGAATGGACAGATTTTTTGCATAAGACTTTTTCAGATCATCTGTCCAAAACAGATTGTCACTTGCAACAATGTGTAAATGAGAACATTGGAGAAATAACCATTGCCCATTGTTGCAACTGCAAATCTGTTTTTGAAAGACGATCTGAAAAAGTCTGATGCGAAAAACCTACCCATTCTGACACAGGCTTTTGTCGCATTACGAAGTCTGGCCTTTCTGATGCGGCTTTTGATTTTAAATAGCACCTGAGTAAAGTCCTAGCACTGACAATTTCAACAGAGTGTAAAGCATTCCTGCTGCAGTGAAGTCAAAGTCCTTACTTGTGTCTCAGATGTTAAACTGTGGTCGCCAAAACAAATAAAACCACTGGTCACATGCACGTTCGCCAAAGATATAGCCAATTCGGCAGAAAGATGCTCGGCAAAAATTTGATTTCTGTGCGCGTCATTCGATTTTTAATCTTTACGAAGGAACTGTGCAAATGTGGAATCTGCCAACCGAGGTGCGTGGAGTCGCAAAGGTCGTTATAAAGTGACTGATGCTAAGCATAAATGAAACAGGTAGAAATTGAATTCATCAATAACAACTATGAATGAACCACAAGATCACTATTACAGAGTACGTGGTGAACGATTAAATAAATAACACCCCAAAAACGAAAACAACCAAAATTTCCAGAGCTAACTGGACATCGCAAACAAGAGAACAAAGATTAATGATTAATCCCTGAAGGACACTCTTATGCTGAGCAGCCGAACTGCCGTGATGCGATACAACAATGGTGACATCCAGGGCCGGCCTTGGGTAATGATAAGGCTGTCATGCTGCAAGGAAAATTGAGGAGTAATACGCTCGGGGGGTTTTCCTTTTCCCTTGCAAAAACATGGGGGAAAATAGTCTTGCAGACTTCCAAACAGTGCAGCAGTGGCGGATTCAGTCCCCTGCAAAGGGGGCGCAATACACCCTTATCTGGGTGCACGGGTGTCTCGGGCAGAGCCCCAGAGGGAATCCATTCCAATAGGCAGACAATGAAGAAAGTTTGGAGTTAATTTTTTGGTTGCAAAAATGTGGCTCCAACATAAAAAATGAAGCAAAAAAGACATTTTGCCGTGAAAGGCAGCAATTGTCCACCTCAATTCAGTCTGCGGTGCAGCCCTAGGACGAACCATTTCACAGAAGTAAGGTCAGTGCGCAGGGCAAAACGGTTTCGTATTTTTCAAATACAAAAGGGTATTGAAGTCTGGTGGCAGCATTAAACTGGTGTCTGGTAGCAGCAGACAGAAGCTTGGTGGCAGAGCTTCGCGAATGATTTGGTTAAAGAGGGTCCCTTGAAGGGCTCTCTTCCAAATCTTCGCTTTTTTGCACCTGCAGCTTCTCTCTGGGGCTGCAAGGACAGGGTTTTTTATCTGGTTCGAAAGGACCGGGATTTCCCCTACCTCCAGGGTGACGCTATGCGATCGACCAACCCTGGTTCCCAGCTTAGGCTGGTACAAAAAAAGAGTATTTAAGTCATAATGGGAAGTCCGCTCTCCTTACAAAAGAGCTATGGGAGCAATCTTGCGTTGGCGACAAGTGGCGAGCTTCAAGAACTATCACTGATTCAGCTACACTCGACATCTGGTGAAAAAGCTTAGCGAGGTTTGGTTCCAGGAAATGAAAAAGGTCCGAAGCACCCACCAAGAATAATTTGTGCTCAAGATCGGCCCTGATAACCTATGGAGTTCAGATACCTAACAATAAAATATCCAACAAAAAGACAGCACAAAACCATGATTACAAATGAAGTTCCGTGCAATAGCTATTCAAGCCTCGTGCCTCGGGTGTCGCATCGCGATCGGAGAACAATTTTGAGTAGTTTTTCGTTTGTGTGGCTAACTCAGTAAGCCATGCTCAAAATCAGAAGCAAAATATTTTTAATGTTGACGCATGTCGCTGAGTTCTGAGTGAACACGACATGCGACAGCATGTTTGCACAACAGTGACAAGGAATTGAGATCACCAAAACGTTTTAATAATTTATGATTGTCTGCTAGCATTTTAGGTAAAACGTCACAAATTTGGTGAAACAAAATTAGCTCTTTAGCCCGGAAGTTCCAGTTTTTTTAAAGCTGCTAATATTTTAAATCGAAGAATAAACGTTCCAGATTTTCAAATTTTTTTGCAGAGAGAAAATCGGACACTCCTGAAAGCGATCAAAAATCCAAATTTGGATAAATGTGGTTGAAAGATGTTACAGTTATTGCATTTCACATCGGACGTGGAATTCCCCAGCACGTGCAATTCTCCGACGATTGTGGTGTTTTGCTTTAGCAGACGACACATTCGCATCGGCAGAAAGACGAAACAAAAACCAACTTCACATTACAAAAGGGAAAGGGAAGAACGCAATCAGAAAAGTTTGCCAACGTAAAAAAACCGGACTTCGTAAAAGTTGTGGCGATTTTCGCTGGCACTTCCTTTGAACAACCCTCAATGATTTGGCAAACTGCCAACTCACAAATCTGGCATTACGTCCAGAAATGCCGGCCGGGCATTTTCCAGCCACCTTATCCCTCAAAAATCAAAGTGCGTAACAAATTCATGAGATGATTATGAAAGATAGGAAATTGGTTAAGCCTAACACATAAAGAATAACAAAATCCAAGCATTTCGCTCCGAGAAGAAATGGACACAGAAAAAACCTCGACAGTCGCAGCAAAATAATAATTTCACCATTTCAAACATGCACCAAAACAAACTCCATACGCCAGAAGAAGCAGTTAAGACCAACTTACACCGTCCAGTTTGCACAATAGGGGTGAGAACGGCTACGACAGGAAGGTCTGGCCTAAAGATTACTAAGGACTTACGAATACACTATTAAAAATAAAGAACAAACAAAAAAAAAAGCAATTAAACCAGGCACCATTTACAGTAACGGGAAAAAATCAACACCGAACTATACTCCATTCCGGATTGGGAAATGGCCACCACCGGAGCGACGTCTCCTGGCTTGAATTTGAATTATCAGTTATTTCGGCTGTTTCGGTTGTGGACATTCTGCAAGAATTTGCTGTAGGCTCGGTCCATTTCTTCCAAGTCCTGGTCATTGATAAGGTTCCTGGAAAATAATAAAATTGTGAAAAGTTTCGGGAATATTCTGAAAATGGCAAGAAGTTGGAGATTTCTAGTAGGAGGTCAACGACGTGGAGTTTTTCCAATTTTTGATTGTCACGGTTATACAATTCCTACCTGTCACACCATCTACCATTTTACATGTGTGTGCACAACAAAAATCAGTCACAATCAGACAACACAGGTGGCGTAACAAAAACACGTGGTATGGTTGATCAAATTTTCCAGAAATCACAGCTTTGTTTCTGTCTGTCCCGCTCACACTTCATCAGTTGCCACATGAGAGGGAGCCCCGATGGTGGTGGCAAGACGAGTCCTTAATAATTCCTGGGACCGGATCAACCACAAAAAAGAACAGATAGTCCCTCTATTAGGATAAACCATACCATTTTCTTTTGTTTTTGTTTGCATTAGCCGTGCTTTCTGGCTTTTTTGCAGAAGGGCAGCTTTGTCAGAGATCAAGGTGTTTGGTCCTGACTTAGCTCGAACCCCTCAGTAGTTCGAATGTCGATTAGTTTTTGCTGCTGAATTTTCCATGGAATGGTTCTTAAATTGCAATTTTCTCCCTTTTCACCACAGGTTGCTTTCGTGGGAGGGAAGGGAGAACCCATGAGTTCGAAATGACAAGCTGATTTTGCAACACAAACCGCAACCCCCAAAATTAATTTATTTAACAGGGTTCCTAACAATTTTGAAAAATTAATTGCCAAGGGTTTCCAAGGCTCTGCCGAGTGTCAGAAAGCTGTGCCCATGAGTAGTCCCTGTGACCACATGCCACAAACAGAGGTCAGGGGCAGCACTCCCAGCAGGATTCCAAGATAATGAATGCAGAATGACTCCTGACGGGAGGTTTAGGAGGTTCTCATAATGCTACCAGATGTCAATTTTCAAGAGTTAAAAAATGTCAAATTCAAAGGTTTGGTTTCGAAGTCCAATTTGGAACTGAGGTTTTATAAAGAGTTCAAGGTTCACTGGGAACCCCAATTTAAAAATATTTTACAAGTATTCGAGTGTTGAATGTTTGAGGGAAAATATTCAGTTCTGACTAGATTCCCTCAGAATGCCGAACAGATTTCAGAGGGAAATGAACCATCTCCCCAAAAGGATGTAAAAATCCAAATTTGTATCAAATTGGCTGATAAAATGTTACGATGTTGACAAATTATTTATTGTGGTTCACAGCCATGAACACAATAGGTAACTTTACTGTGTTCCGAACTCCAGTGGTTGCAACATTTTGCTTTGGCGGGCTTGTTCTGTCTAAAACAACAGATGACTAGTCATGACCATGAACAGAACTTGCAATCTAAATTAATAAAAGCGAGGGTCGTTTTTGCTATGATTCCAGCCGATTTATTCTACCTGGTCATTTTTTAACCCAATTTGACCCAAATGGGCTCTTGAATCCATTTGTGACTGTGCTGTGATGTGACACCTTTCCCCAGAATTTGTTCCCGAAGGGGACATGGACTTTTATTCAACCGTATCTTGTGCACAGGAGTGAAGGAATTATATTTTCGTGCATGTTTTTTCTAATTTAACTGCGGACTCTTATGCATATGATAGAAATTAAAGCGTCACATTGCAACAAAGCTTTCTGGAGGTGTCAGATTTTGATCTTTAAAAGGATAATTAATTTTTGCAACATGGAGCTTTTGCAAAAATCGAAACAGCTGCATTTTTTGCATGTAAACTAATGGAAAACTAATTCAGTCACCACTCTACAGAAGGCCTGTCACCACTCTAAAGAAGGCCTATCGGATAGCAGCAAAACTAGAGAGTCGTGTCAATAAAAACCCTGTGTATCTCCTCTTACAAAGAATCATCATCGTCTTCCTCATCGGAATCCAACAATTTCATCTGCTCGTGCAGAAACTGTCTCTCTTCGTAGGTCAACTCGGAACCGTCTGGACCGTAGAACACAGGGTCATCGTTGGAACAGTGACCCTCATTAGTAGAACTGCTATTGTTATTGGTTATGCTGGAGTAAGGTGACGGCATCTAAAAAGGCAAAAGGCAAAGGAAGAAACAGAGGACATCAGCAATCTGTGCTCTACGAAAAGCCAAACAAAAAAACAAAACAAGTCAGAAACTAAGTGCTGAGAGTGATTTCTCCGATCTCTCCGCCAGCATCTTCAGTAAACTGAATGTTCGGTAGCTGTGGCACGTACGCAAAGCAGTTTTTTTTCATCTGTTTGCAAAATCCAGCTGACCGACGAGGCCGCAAGAGAGACCGAAAAATCGATCTCTGCTCCTGGTTTGTGAGTTGTTCTCAGTGTTTATTTTTCCAACACAAGTGCCAGGCACATTCCTGAGATCACTAAGGGATGCTTTGTGAGAGTTTAAAACTGAACCGTCCTCAGCGAACCAGGGCCTAAAGTGGCCGGAACATCATTGAAAGTTTGAACACCTGTGTTCGGGGTTACCTGTTTCACCTGCAAATCAATTCCGTCAGCCCTGTTGACTTGAGAGTTCGACCTGTCAGAAACGAGTAAACCATGCTATTACCGGCATTTTAAATATGCTCGCCGATCAGAGAGTTTTCTGGGTCGATGAAGCTGTCTCTGGGGATAAGTCTGGCAACCCACCGCTTCCAGAAAATCCAGAGTGCAAAATAAAATAAAAGTCATTTTTAGCGGTCCAAATCAAGCACACCATAAGTCGTTGTACACATAAACATAGCATACCGGCCAGAGTCGAAAAAATTCTATCGCCTTTTGACGTGCATCAGGTGTCGGTACCAAACTTGGGTGCACAGGTAGAGTCACCAGACACGATTACTAAAAAGCTGCCTATTGACTGCAGCCGTTGGTGTCTACACATGCAGGCCTGCCTAAATCAGACCTCTACAAGGTGGTCATAAGTGTTTGTGAGTGTGGGCAAATTGGAGATACAGGTATAACCTTTTTCATTCTGATGAAAATAATTTGCCTGGACACAGTCCCACGCAGATCAAACCTTTCCCACAACTGCTAATCACTAATCACTACGTTAAAAGATAAATCACTCCTACTTTGTCAAGTGGCGAGAGATGACTCAGCACTTGAGTGTGGAGGATGATTCCTCTTTAACGTTTCTACTGTTGGCACCATGAAATTGTGCATGTGAAAGCTACTTCAACACCTGTGCCCGCATCTTGATGGATCTCATCTAGAGCACAGGCTGAGAGGACTGGTCAAAATGAAGGGTCTGAACACACCTAGTAAAGGACATATACATCTTACTCTCGGCCATTACTGCTAAGGGGTTATTTATTGGCCATTGGATGGGCCAGCCAATTGGTGCCTGCCTCACCACCTTTGAAGACAAGTGAATGAACCAAACAAATGCACGGACAATGAACAAAGAGTTGTCAACATTTTGCAGCAGACACCAACAAAAACAATTCCAAACACTGGAAAAAAAGAACATAAAAAATTCATCTTACACTTTGCACAGTCGATACAGGAGGGGCAGGAGCTGATGTCACAGGGGCCGTCGAACTTTCGTTATTGCTCAGCGGCCAAACGGATTTTCTCATCTCGACAATCTGATTAATAAGGTGCACTGCTGAACCAGGATTTTCAACCTTCTCTAAGCAGGAAACCAGTTCCCCTAGCCGTCCTACGCTGTCCGTCAGGCATATCTGCGAGCCAGACAACTAGAAAAGTAGACAGTAATATGGTGAAATGAGCGCTGTGTTAAGCGAAGTGTAAATTGCTCAAGTTCACATGCCAGATCAAGTTCGCACAATGCTCTTGTTCAAATGATGCTCTAGTTTGCTGTTTTCCTATTGTTTTCAGAACTGCCTTTCATCACGAAACAAATGTCCAAATTCCCCATTGCAACTACCCTCAGGTTATCTACAACAGCCAATAATTCAGCAGACGGATGCATCTTTTTATTCAACAATGGAAATGGGAAAACTGTTGTGCACGGACATGGAAAGTTCAATAAAATACATCAATCCATTGAATTGGTAGGTAACTGAGTTAAACCTAATGGTGAGTTGCAAGTGGAAAATGCGGCCAAGAAACCGCACTTGAATGGTCTTTTTTTCGAAATCTTCGCCATTGCAGTTTCATTTGGCACCGGCACGAAACCGAAATGTGAGAGAAAATGCAATTTTGAAAACACTCATTAAGTCACCCCTTCGGTGGAAAAAATGCAGTTTCTTTTTTTCACTCAACGGTGGAAACCGGACCTGGTAGGTACCCACAATTTGCAATGGAGTTGGTGGCATGGAAGTGCCCAAAATGTCGGTCAGGCCCAAGTGAGAGAGAGAGAGCAAAAATAATGTTTGAAATTTCTTTTCACTCCATTTCAAATGTTTTGAAAGTTCAGGGATCAGTTTTGCAACATATCAGATCGAAGTGGCTTCTAACTGCATGGACTCTGCTAGAAAAGAACATACTGAACACTGATGCTGTAACTAGAAAAGGGCTACATTGGGCAGTAACGGATTCAGCGTCTTGTTGATGGGGCAGCACACAGGAATGCCTCCGGTATCTGGAGCTGGAGGCAGAGCCCCAGGAGGGTTCCAGTGAGCAGAGGGCTTGACATGGGTTCTGGGCATCGAAGTCCGCCAATGAACTGAGAACTTTTGAAATTTCGGGGTTCATTTTTGGTGCAAATTCAAGGGTTTTCCTTATAAATTTGACAAAAATTGACATTTTTTCTCAGCAAGCAGGGTGGTCACCCCTGCCCCCACTGGATATGTCAATGGTATTGGGTGCGTTGACTGACATCTTACTCATCCAACAGTGGACAAGAAGACAAAAACCTTCAGTCACACTCAATGTGAAATCCGAAAGTTGATGTGAAAGAGAGAGGGAACAACAGTCCTAAAGTGTGGCACTCTCTTCCAGTAGGTAACGGGACTGTAACTCCGCAAAGAATGGCTGTTAGAACAAAAATTCACGAGCGTTTGGCATCGTTCACCAATGGCTATCTGGCATTTTGCAGGTGCGAAATGCGCAAAACAGCAGCAGTGCAGTAAAACTCTCTGGCCAGGTACCTATTCTTGGGCTACCCTGTACAGTCATGCACATGCACCACAATTAAAAGAGAATTTTGCATTTAACCGTTACCAAGTCAGAAAGGAAGGAATGAAAGGAAGGCAGAAACCAGGGTGCGAACGAGGTGCGTGCAAACAAACAAGGTTGCACGCACAATCGGTACAGAACAGCTGCAAGTAGCGTTTTGCTGTTCTGTGCAAATACCAGAGGAACTTGTGATGTTGTGACAACAACAAAGGAGCCCCCTGCCGCTTCATCCTGGCACCGCCGTTCCGTCTTGTTGCAAGACCTACATGGCTGGGTAGGTCCTTCATGCTGGACTTGCTTGCTTTAATACACCAAATGAGTGCCATGGCATGGCAAAAATTCCAGAAAAGGGAGTCAATTTTTTTGAGACCAGCATCACTGCCGATAGCCTGATCTACCTATCCATGCCGAACTAACCTTCAAAGACTGGCAGATACACTTCAAGTTGACCTGTGAACCATCGCTGAGCAGAGCCGAATGAAACTCCAAGAGCAAAGAGGACATCTCTTGCCAGTTCTTGCAGTTTTGAAAAATCAGTTCGGAGAGAAAGAGCACCACCCCGTCGAGGGGAATGTCGGGAGTCGGTTCATTCCGTGGCACGTTCCGAAACTGTTCCACGATGAGGTCTGCGAATCTGTTTCCGGAAGCAGTGAGACCGTTTCCAGTGTCGCTCTTGTCGAGGAAATCTTTGCAGAATCGTGCAGCCGAGTAGCGGAAATTTGCACATGTTATCGCCTGAAAAAAGCAAAAAATGTTTTTTATCATAACCTGGAAAAGGGACCGAACTAATGTGTATGGTCTATGCACAAGGACAACACAACTGCCCCAGTCTCAGGCTCAGTTTCAACTTGCGCTATCGAGAGAGCTGCAAAGACACAGATCATAATGTCAAGAATTGTGGGAAACACATTTTCCGGTTGTGAAAAACACATTTTCAGGGTGTCCAGCATATTTTTTGCGAAAAATCACCCAATTTTACTGTGACTTTTTCGTAAAGGTTTCATGATTCCATGCCCCGAACAAAGCAGATTTGGTTGGCCAGCTCTGCTTGCCCGGCATCATGGAGCTTCTTAAAAATACGAACATCCAGGGATATCATTTTGTGTCTTTTGCAGGGAGGGCTTTCCCAGGTTGGCCAGATCTGCTTGCCCGGCATCATGGAGATTCTTAAAAATACGAACATCCAGGGTCATCATTTTAGGCTTTTTGCCGGGAGGACATTCCCAGTAAAGGCCGGGCAGTTGTCGGCGGTCTGTGAAGTGAAGCCCCCCCCCCAGCAACTGGAGACTGAGAAGAGTCCCAAGAAGTTAGAAGAAATTTTGAAATTCAGTTAAGGGTTCATTTTAGGTTCAATGTATCAGAGGCCAAATTTTGTACCATGAGGGCGAGCCAAAAAACCGCACTCGGGAAACGTACAGGGGAATTGCAAAGACTACTCGGTTGGAAATTTATTGTCATAATTCGCAATCATTATTAAATAGAAAATGGACACAGGTGAATGGAAAAAGGCTGGCAAAATCTATTAAAGGCAAAGAATTTCTGCAATATTTTCACCTTGTGAATGGCCAAAAACTCTGTGTGTTTGGAGGGTGATATTAACCGGTCAAGCCAGGCCCGTACACCTTACGCGCTCAAAAACTGCAACTGATATCCGACTGACGTAAGGTGTACGCATGTTTAAAGCTGTGGCGATTTGCCGAAGTCCGTACACCGTACGCGCGGGAATACCATGCATTCAAATGGGTTTATCGCCGCAAATGCGGCGAATCGCGTCGGCTAAAATGTTCACAGTCGGAAAGAGGAATAAACAACGATCCAGACGATGTTTATTCCACCAAAATCGGTCCAACCATTTCAAATTGGCGCAATTTTCAAATTTCCTGGGTTTTTGTCCAGAGTTCCTGTTGAAGGCGCCTTTTTTCGCGATCGCGCGACATCTGCCGGCCGCTGAAATTTGAATTTTCGAAAAGTCGAAAGATGCGCGATTAAGCAGACGCTTATTTCGCTCGATTTGCTGCATTCTTTTTGAAATGGCGTCGTGTTGAAATTTCCTGTTTTTTCCAGTTTTTGCTCAATTTTGGTGCGGTTTTCAGTGGTTTGTGTGTGTTTTGGCCAGTTTTTTTGTGCAGTGTTTTTATTGGTTGAAAACATCAAAATATGAGTGATTTTATTGACACAGAGCAGAAATCTGGCTTGGGTGGGCGGGAAATGCATGCATTTCTGCTTTTTCCATTTTTCGAAAATCCTTGCAAAAATTTTTAATTCCGGCGGGAGCGACACTTTTTGGTGCCGAAAATTGCGGAATACCATTGCAAATGCTGAATCCGCAATTCCGGGCTTGAGGGGTTAACTGGATGGAGAACTAGAGAAGCAAAAGTTTTTATTTTTCAAATTCCTTGACTTTTCCGGAACGACAAAATTCTTGATTTTTAAGGTTTCTCGGCTGCCCGACATCTACATTTTGTTTTCTAGCTTTCATGATAATGCAACAAAGAACACCTGCTTCAAGAATGTTGCTACAGGTAGGTACCAAATCAAGAAAAACACAAACATGCTTCAAGGATATTGAATAAAAAATCCTCCCAACTTTCAGAATACTGCAATGCAAATCACAAACTTGTTTCCACAATGCTGTACCTCCCTGATGAAAAAACAAACCTGTTCCCAGACATTCCTAAAGAAGGGGGCTGGGGGTTACCCATGGCAGAAGGCCAGTCACACCTCTGCCCAAAGGCTAAAAGGGATCTTCCAAGAAAAACAACCTCCATGATCAATATCAGGACAGGAGTATTCCCAAAGGGGGGTTGTTCCCAGAATATTGAATGCAAAACCAGAATATTGAATGCAAAACACAAACTGATTTTCAGAAAACTGACCTTGCTGATCAAAAACACAAACCTGTTTCCAGAATATTGCAACAAGATAATCCATGTAAGCCTGCTCATCCCTTATCAGATTAAAGAGTCCAGTTTTCAATTTCTGATACTTCGCAGGGTCCGACGTAAGAATATCCAGAGTTGACTTGAACCGACAAATCAGAAGGGCAAGGTCCTCGTCGGAACTCGTACTGCTGTTTGGAGAGCCCTGCGATCCGGACGTGACAGGCTGTTGTGGTGTCTGGCGTTGCTGGCCGGGGATGCCGTTTTGCACATCTCTGCATGGCTCCAGGTGACAAGAATTGTATGCCAGCTGCACAAAAACAACAGAAAACGGAAATCCGATACAAACAAGATGACAATAGGCACCCCTAATGGGTGCCTATTGTTTACACCATTAAGACTAAATGCAAGGCAGGACGTTTGTGATATTTTTTAGATGCCTGTGTGCACACAATAATTAACCGGTCAAGCCCGCGTGACGTACAGTTATGTCCGCTAAAAAAAACTGGGCGTACGAGCGACGTAGATAAACGTCAAGACCAACATGAATGTCATTGTACGAACGACGTAAATGAACGTCCGCATGGGTATTCCATTTTCAAGGGATTTGAATTTAATTACGTAATATCAGCACCACTCAATTATATTCACAGCCGGAAAGAGGAAAAAACAGCGATCTAGCAGACGCTTATTCCGCCAAAATCGGTCCAAACGTTTTCATTCAGCGCACTTTCCAAATTTCCCGCTTTTTTCTCTCAAGTTCCTGTTGAAGGCGCCTTTTTACGCGATCGCGCGACATCTGGCACCCGCCGAAATTTGAATTTTCGAGAAGTGGAATGACGCGCGAATTAGCAGACGCTCATTTCACGTGATTTGCTGCATTCATTTTGAAATGGCGTCGTGTTGAAATTTTCTGTTTTTTCCTGTTTTTGCTCAATTTTGATGCGGTTTGAGGCGTTTTGTGGGTATCTTGGCCGTTTTTTTTTTGTGCGGGTGTTTTTTTTTTTTTTGAAAACATTAAATTATAGGCGATTTTAATGACACAGATCAGAAATCTGGCTTGGTTGGATCGGGAAATGCATGCATTTCCGATTTTTCCATTTTTCGAAAATCCTTGCAGAAATTATTTATTCCGTCGGGGGCGACACTCCGTGTTTCCGAAAAGTGCGGAAAAGCATTTTAAAACCAGAATTCGTAATTTCGGGCTTGACCGGTTAAAAAGAGTCACATCTTTCGATGCAATAATTGATGAGCATGAAACTAACAGAAGACATGACGACAATGAGAGAGGGAGTAGCGTCATTGCCCAACATGACAAAAAAGGTGGGGGACAAGGTGTTCGGCAAAATAGATATCAAGAAGGCAATTCTTTTTTTTTTCATTTGTCTTGGCTATTGGCAAAGAAGGCAATTCTTGGCAAATTCTCTTGGAAAAGAAGGCAATTCTTTTATTTTATTTTTCATTTGTCTTGGCAATTGTAACAGAAGCGATGATGCATTCCCCTCTCTTCTGACACTGATTGCAAGTCTGAATGACTTGGGGATGCCCAGCGTCGCCAGGCCACAGCAGGCATTTTGTTACCTGTTTCATGTCGCTAGACTGCAATTTGTGCTGAGCACAATGTGAGGTGACATTGTCAAAAATACACACGCTGTGTTGCCCAAGTTCCACCAAGTTCCGTGAAAAAAGCTGCGCATCTGGCTGGACATTAGGCCTATTGAGCACATGAACGGACAAAGTTTCAACCTTCAGGCAGAGTCCATTGCTTAGGCTAAGGCATAGATTTTTCATCTGGCTGTGTACTTAGCTTGGCCTGAACTTTTCACCTGAAAAACGGCAATGGGAAGCTGTTACTGGGCTGCTGCAACAGTCAATTTTTCCCCCTGAGAAGATTGTTTTGAAAAAATCTGCCATCACCGGGCTATTGTAGAGTTAAGAGCCTGATGCTCTGGCTACTGAGCTAACTACCCACCTACCTACATACACAAACTCTCGTTCTTTTGTGCATACACCGGAAAAAGTTGACACTTTGATAGCAGTGAATTGCAACTTGCAATGCAGAATTGTCTAACATGCACACTTTTTGAACAATTTCCCAGGATTTCCTTGGAAATTATTGTCCTTGCCTTTGAAATAGCTGCACCAACACACATAGGTGCGCACCTCACCTTGAATTTCTGGGTCATCAAATGCTTGGAGAATCCCCAAGAATCTCAAGGCTGAGAGCAAATATCGAGATGTGGCATTGAAGTGTGAAATGTTTCCCAATTCCCTTAATTTTATAACTTATAGCTGAATTCTACTTATACCTATCTTGAGGTCTTCATTTGCACTCCATTTAATGATAATGCTGGTTTTGTATGTCTAGTTTATCGAACTGAAAAATGCCTAAAAATACGCTGTCGACAATAATGAAGCAGGCTTAGTGCAACTACTGCCTGGTTGGTTTGGCAGGGAGTTACAACATAGGTACCTACTCGTAAACGGGGAAAATTATGAAGACGGCCAGCAGCGTAAATGTTGATGAAGGTGATGGTAATTGCATGAGTAGGTGGAATAATGTAAGCATCACATAATCTACTGAACTTACCTAGGCCGCATACAAATAGCAGAACTTTTAGAAAGGAGTTGCTTTGAAGGCTACAGAGGCTACTTCAGAACAAAAAAAGGTAAAACTTTCCAACAGAACCTGGTCATGTTTTAGCAACAAAGCTTTTTTGCTCACCAGCCCATTTCGATCCCGGTCAAAAATCGAAGAGCTTTTTTTTGCTCGCCAGCCCATTTCGACCCCAGTCGTCTCTCATCCTTCCCTGGAACATTTTGCTTGTTGTAAATGTACAGCTTGACATTCGCCCATAAGGCCCGGAAAACGTCCCCAAAGTTCGCGTATCCATATGTAGCAACCGATTGTAAAATTCATCCTAAAATAGAGCAGACACATGAGCAAGCAAACAAATTTCAAACCTTTGAAGCGTGATTCTGCACAGGAAACGGTTGGGCTGAGCTTCCGTCTGGATTGTACCCCATACCATTGGATGCAGCACCTGAGTGACCCTGACCTTGCGATCTGAAGCCAGATGGAACAAATTCCGGAGCATCAGCAGAGAGGTTGGACAGAGTTGACGGAGACACATCCCAACCATTCTTACGCTGTTGTGGTGGCTGAGCTTGCGGTTGCTGGGGTTCACGGTACACAAATGGCACCTGTTGGGGGTCGAGCCTTCCGGGAATTGAGAGTTGAAGAGGGACCATGCCCATACCAGAGTTCACATTGATTGGAGTCCCCATGCCCATCTGGGCTTGCTGAACAAACTGTGTGTGATGGCTCGGAGCTGGGAGGGACTCATCAGACTGCACCAGAGCATCATCCCTGGCCACACTACCAGAATAATAAGGTCTGGCATTGTAGACATTTCCATGCATGGACTGCAGAGCCTCATTGTTGGGTGTTCCATCCTGCAACCTCATCATCTGCATGCGCTCAAAAGCGGCAGTGAGCGCCTGCGGCGTCATGGTTGCGGGCCGCATGCCATCTGTCAACACTGTACCTGGATGAACGAGTTGCAGACCCACATTTTGCACACTGGGACCGTTGCTGTTCGGCATCGCAGCAGCCATCATCGGCTGCTGCAGTCCAATTCTGATTGGCATCATGTTCTCCTGCCACACAAAGTTACTTTGCATGCCGTAGTTATTGGGGGAAGCGTTAGCAGCACCGCCGTTGATCCCGTAAGCAGCAGACATATTGGTATTGCCGTCGTTTATCCTGTAAGCGGAATCCTGATTCATAATTACCACTTTTTGAAACAGAAGAGCACCAGATGGGCCTACGAAATAGGTAATCACCTTCGATGCTTGAAGCAGCCGATGAATCTCCGATCTGGGATCCCTGACCTTGGGAGATGTGTGAAAGAAAACAACCCTCGTCCAAGTGGATGAGGACCCTTCATGTGGATTCAATACCACCCTTTTTATTAAACCTACAAAATCTAAATGGAAGAAACAAGAGTGAGTTTCATCATGATGTTTGCAGATGGCAGCACCGCGATATGTGAAAGAAAACAACCCTCGCCCAAGTGGATGAGGACCCTTCATGTGGATTCAATACCACCCTTTTTATTAAACCTACAAAATCTAAATGGAAGAAACAAGAGTGAGTTTCATCATGATGTTTGCAGATGGCAGCACCGCGATATGATGTGAAAGAAAACAACCCTCGCCCAAGTGGATGAGGACCCTTCATGTAGATTCAATACCACCCTTGATCATTAAACCTAGAAAATCTAGATGGAAGAAACATGAGTGAGATTAATCATGATGTTTGCAGATGGCAGCAACACTCTTGCATGGATAAAAAAAATAACTTGCAAGAACAAATTGGTTACCTACTACTTGATTTTATTTTGCTGAACGCACACATATCAATTTCCTTGTCTTAGGTTTTCTGTATATTGTCGCAACATAATTGGGGCAAATGATGGGTCGGGATTTTCATTCATGTTTCGTGCAGAGAATTGTACTATTATTGCCTAGAGAAAAGTCCAGAGTCAGTCGCTTGCGGTCCCTCGAAGACGCTGGTCAACTTTCAATAAACCTGAGACGTAATAAACGCAAGTGCAGCTTGATCAGAGAGTTTCGCAGGGGCTAGATTTGGAGCGACAGACATTGGACCGTTTGTTGTTTTGTGTAAACTATCATATCTTGCGTTTTAGTCATAGTTGATCCAAGCCGGATGTAAATAAACTCATCGTGATTTCATTATTGTTGAATTCAGGTTTAATCATTCAATCACCATTTGCCCAAGGAACTCGTGATCGTCTGGAAGTCCAAGAGTGCGCCATTACGTGGAACCAACCCCAAAACTCCACCCGTGATAGATGGAAAAAATGTAGGAAAAGGTGCACCAATGTTACCGTCAAACGGGGTAACTTTGATAACAGCGGGTAACTTTGATCACAAGGGGTTTTTGATGGAAAATGTGCTTGGAAAAACTCTAGGTGGGAAGAAGACACAAACCAATTGTCACAAATGAAAGAGGACATGTCAAAGTTCCAGAAAAACATAACTTTTCGGTGGTCCCTGAAAACCGGACAGCCGGACAGGACTGCCGGACAGGACCACCGGACCGACCCAGACGGGTTAGGTTAGGTTAGATTAGGTTAGGATAGTCTATCCTAACCTAATCTAACCTGTCCGGGTCGGTCTGGCGGTCCTTTCTGGATGTCCGGCGGTCCTTTCTGGCTGTCCGGCGGTCCTTTCTGGCTGTCCGGCAGTCCTGTCCGGCTGTCCGGGACCACCTAACTTTTCAGAGGTTTCTGCAATTTTTTTGCATTTTCAGCTGATATGAAAAACTTGATGGTTGAGAAAAAAATAAAAAGGCCTCTTCAACACTCCCAAAAATTTCCAGGTTCCCGCATGTTCTCCATCATCTTGTCGGGTTTTTCTGAACATTTGAAGTCCACACTATAACATGCCATGGTTGATTTTAGGAATTTTGGTCAGATTGAGCCTGAAAAACAGCCAAAACTGAATTTTGAAGGTGATCAAATCTCCGACATGGGGTATCTTTGATCACATATTCAGAGGGGGTAACTTTGATAGGCTGCCTCATTTGTGATCAAGATATCCGAGTGTTTGATGTTGTTGGCTTTGGCACCTAGGTATTTTGTTGCTTTACAGGCAAAGTTACAAAATACCAATTGAATGTATCATTGGAATTGGTTCAAAGAATGCAATCAATGTCGATTCCACATTCCAACCAACAACAACAAAACAACCAAACAAAAAACCAAAAGTAAGGAAATAAACATGCACATTACAAATGAGAAACACATGTACACATCACCATACCAATTCAGTCATGATCGGGGATTAAAAAACAACAGCAAAAGGAAAACAACCAGCAAAAAAGGGGACAATCACTCAATGTTCATATTGCAAAACTGACATTGACAGGAACACATTGGAGTCATTTTGTGCATGTTATGGTTGCAAAGAATATTTTTGTTTAACTTGTGCAGATGATTGGGATGGTGAAACAGATTATGAATGTAGAAGTTGCCTGACATGCAGGATTTTCTGATTACTAGGTCATGTTCTGATTTTTGTCTGACCATACTTTGAGAATTTGGAAAATTACAAACCAAAAAAAAATGCCCTGGATGTTAAATTTGTTTCATTTCTGCTGATTGGATGATGAAAAGTTGTTTTCAGTGTTGCATTTCTTGGTGATAATTTGAGTTTATTTGAACTTGATCTGTCATTTTACATGTGCCCAAAATCTAAAAACTCTCATGTTGTTTCACTGCAGATGTGGTTTTAGCCACTTAACTCGTTGATATTTGCAACCATTTGTGTGTTTTCTAACGTTTTTATGGGCAACATTATTCAAAAACATTGTCATTTTCCTTCTTTAATTTTTGCCAAAATTTCATGTGTCTGTAATTATTGTGATTTTTACCACCTTTTTCATGCCAATTATAGTCAAATATGGTATCAAAATGACCGGCAGAATCTCAGCTTTTTTTAAAACCTCGAAAATTGATCAATGTTACCCCTGTGCCAAGTTAAAGCTAATAATGTGAAGGAAACTAATGAGTGATCAAAGTTCCCCCTTCTTCATCTGCAGATAGATGTGTGCCACCTAGGGCTGTGCGAGTCTTGATTCGATTCGAAGATTCGATTCGAAAATCTCGAATCTTGCCTGATTCGATTCGAAAAGATTCGATTCGAAAAATGTGGTGATATTCGAATCAAGATTCGAGATTCGAATAAAAGGATTCGATTCGAAAAGATTCGATTCGAGATTCTTGAAGGATTCGAAAAAAATTCGAATCGAATCTCGAATCTCACACAAAAAATTTCAAAACTTTTTTGCAAAAAAAAAAAGCTCAAAAATCGTCAACATTGATCCAAAATTTCGAATGGCAAAGTCAAACAACCAAGTGGATGCCGCCTGGAAGCCATCTTGGAATAACTGAATTACACTAGATGGCAGCCATCTTTCTTTCAGAAACGCGTTTTTCCCATTACCTGCACTGCCGGTGCCGATCCGCCGTCTAGTGTACGCACGTTATCCGGGATTTTGACAGAAAACTTGAAAAAGACATGGCGCTCCCATTTCTGCTGTCAGCAAGTTCATTTTGGCTTTTTTTTGTTGTTTTTGTCTTGTTTGCTGTGTTGGAAAACTTGAAAAGACATGGTGCTCCCATTTCTGGTGTTCAGCAAGTTCATTTTGGCTTTTTTTGTTGTTTTTGGTCTTGTTTGCTGTGTTGGAAAACTTGAAAAGACATGGTGCACCCATTCCTGGTGTTCAGCAAGTTCATTTTTGCTTTTTTTTGTTGTTTTTGTCTTGTTTGCTCTGTTGGAAAACTTGAAAAGACATGGTGCTCCCATTTCTGGTGTTCAGCAAACAAGTTCATTTTGGCTTTTTTTGTTGTGTTTGTCTTGTTTGCTGTGTTGCTGTGGTCTTTGCTACTAGTAAAACAAAAAAAAAAAAACCTGGAATAAATGTTTGTATTCCAGTTTTTGACAGCAAAAGCTCTCATTATCTTCAATAATTTTGGCCAATTCTCTTTCATGATCATTTTGTACAAGATATTGGCTAGAGTTTTTGCCCTGCCATTTCACCAGGTTATCAGCAGGAAGGAAAATCAGATTGTAATCAGGTTGGCACCTACCTACCATCGCTTGGCTAGGCACCTATATGCCTATTCAGCCAAAACAGATTGGCCAAATATCACTGACGAAGTAACCTGCCTATTGACACTTCATCCTGTGACCTCTACTAGGTAGGCTACCTGCCAAACCAGGTACCTGCCTGTGTTTTTCATTCCTTTCTCTGCATATATTTTGCTGCAGAGCATTACCTGCATACCAGGCCAGGCATAAGTACATGCTGATAGGTAGCTGCCAGCTACCTACATGCACTAATGGCACTTTTAGTCAGGAGGTAACTAACTAGTCGCAGGTACCTATCTACCTTGCCTTGCTTTATCGAGAGAGGCAGGTACCTAGGTAGGCCTACCTAGAGCTGGTGTCTCACCTCACCTCAATATGGAACCAATGATAGGTAGGTACCTGCCTATATTAGCTAGGTACTTAGTAAGTGAGCAGGTACCTACCTAGTGCATATCATGTTTTATTCTGAGGGACATAGGCCTACACACATGCATTAATGGCACTTATAGTTGGGGTAACCAGTGGTAGGTACCTATCTGCCTTTGCTGGTGTCTCACCTCATTCTGGAACCCATGCTCTGTCTTCCTAAATTTGCGCAATCCCCATTTGTGGTGTACCTACCTTATCTTCATTCAATTCACCAACTTGATTCCAGGGTTGTTCGTTTAAAACATTCTGTTTAAAACAATCTGTTTTAAACATGTTTTAAACAACCACTACTTGTTTAAAACAGTTTGTTTAAAACAAAATTCTGTTTTAAACATGTTTAAAACAACCGCAACTCGTTTGAAATGCTTTGTTTAAAACAATCTGCAAAAACAAAAAAAATACTTTTTGCTTTTTTACTCAATTTTCAACGTTTTTTCATTATTAAAACCATTATTGTTGCCTTTTTCAAGTATCATTGTCACCAAAGTGTTGCAAAATTAGCCTTGGCAGCTTTTGGAACACGTTTTAAACTGTTTAAAACATGTTTAAAACACGTTTTAAACAACGGGAAAAATACAGATGAAAAAAAAAACGTTTAAAACAAAAAAAACATGTTTTAAACGTTTAAAATGTTTTTTATGTTTTTTTAGAAAAAAACATGTTTTTTTCCAACCCTGCTTGATTCACATTTACGCATGCTTTATGCTTGTAAATTAATGTGCCTGAGATAAAATAGGAAGATTCGAAATGAGATTCGGTTCGATTCGAGAAAGCGATTCGATTCGATGCCGATTCGAACTCAACGATTCGAATCGAGAAGATTCGATTCGAAAGTGGAGACGGGATTCGGATTCGATTCGAGATTCGAAGAAGCAGTATTCGATTCGAGAGATTCGATTCGAAAGCCGATTCGCACAGCCCTAGCCACCATGGGACCAAGAGGTGGGAGTGAACAAGATCCAATCGATGGAACGGCTGAAAGGTTGAATGGCTGACCAGGGCAGTTCAAGAGAGCAAGAGATAGGTCCTGGGGAGACAAAACAGGTGAAAGTTCAGAACGATCAGCCACAGTAGGAGGAGGGGGAACAACCAAAGGTTCGGCCACCAAGGTGGCAGAAGGAACAACCATTGTGGGAGGCGCAGCCACAACTGCAGCAGGATCTGAAGAACAAAGAACTCTAAGACGCAGGAGAAGGCTTTTCATTTCACGAAAATCACCAATGCAATCCTCGCACATCCACAATGCCCATGCCGGAATAACCCTGGTTTTGAGAAGACCGACACAATCGAAGTGGAAGTACTTGGAGCAACCATCACAGAGCACCATAGGGTAGGTACTCACGTATTGCTCTAAAATGCTCTCATCCCTTATCGTGTTTCAAACTTTGCCTTTATTTGCATGCCATCCAAGATCATCTTGAAGTAGGTACCTACCTACCTACCTATTCTTTCATTCCGTGTACCTACCTGCCAGTCTTCTCTCGAATCAGTTGTTCAAATCTAAATTGTGACTTTCTTTCAAAATTTCAGATCCCCCTTTTTTGCTTCTTTTTTCTCTTTGTTTTTTTTTTTCACTCTTTTTTCTCGTTTTTCCCCTCTTTATTTTTTTTTCTTTTTTTCTTTTTTTCTCATTCTTTTTTTCCTCTTTTTTATCCTTTTCTTTTTTTGTTTTTTCCTTTTTTCTTCCTTATTTGCTTTTCTTTTTTTTTTTTTACATTCCACCTGCATCCCCATCTTCTCGGGAAGTTCTATTTCTACTAGTCTTTTCCACTTTTTGTATTTTTTTGAGATTGTGATTGGGTATGCATGAGGAAATGAGTGTTAGAGTTTGCTCAAGGTTGGATCTTGCCTGGTTGTGTATGTGTGTGTGTCTGCTTGGGTGTTTGAAATGATTGCTATATGACTAGGCCCCGTCCACATTCCGATGGATGATCTCTTCGCGGTCCTTTCCCCTCCTTTTCCCTTTACCCCTCCTTTCGATAATGCAGCCGACGGTCGCGTTTCCTTCCCATCCCTTCCCCTCCCTTCCCTGGTATATGATGAACCTCTGCTGTTCACAATTGATGATTGCCTTTATGGCATGATAACCTGTAGAACAGAGTAAATCTGATACCGATACCGATACCATTCGCCCCTCGCCAGAGTTGCCAAATTTGCAAATCACTCGGCAGTGCTCATATTTGCCAGATGAATGCAAACCAGACACGGAGGCTCGGGAAGTTGGGGTGTCCATGGCGGAACGGCGTTGATAATTCCAGATACAGAAAGGCGAAGAAGTGGAACTGGAAAAATGAAGAAAATGAGAGAAAAACAGGAGGAAATAGGCAAAATGAAAAGGAGGAAAGAGCGGGATGAAAAAGCAGAAAGAGAAGAATGAGAAAGAGGAAAGAGAGCACAGAAAACCAAATAAACAAGAAAAAATGAACAAACAAATCAAATAATTCCCAAAAATTGACACCAAGTCAACAAAATCGGCGGAGAGTCCACGAAACGCGACCTCAGAATACCAGAATACCATGTAAGGTTTTTGTTGCGGCTTCTTCTCGCCGCCATACCTGCACCTCAAATACCCAACTTCCCATCTCCAGACACCAAAGACTTCCACTTCATCAGATAGGTGACTTCATCAGATAGACTTCCACTTCATCAGATCCCAGGTATATGATGACATTTGCTGTCATATGTGAGAACTTGCTGTTCTCCATTGACGATTGCCTCGTGGCATAATAACCTGCTGAAAGCAGCGTCTGATACCTATACCTATACCTATAGGTCTTTGCCCTTGCACACCTCTCGGTATCCAACTCACCACCCAGCCCCAAGCGCTCTGCTACAATCCCCCATGCAGCCTCCTCATTCAGCACATCATCCACATCTGTCCAACCAACCCCAATCCTTGTCCGTCTCATTGCATCACACATCAGCAAAACATGAACCAGGTTCTCTGATTCAGCACCACACAACCGGCACTCCTCCTTCCCATCGACCCACCTCAATCTCCTTGCAGTTTCCAAAGCACCAACTCTCGCACGAAACAACAGATCACTACCAGCTGAGCCATCATAAATTCTCTCCCACCGCATATCCAACTTCACCTTATAGATCTTCAGGGAACTCTTCTTTTCAACTTGCTTTCTCCATTCACTCCACTCCTTTCTTTCAACCTCCTTCCTTTCCCTTTGCACCCACTTCTCTTCATTCTCCACACACACGCCCCTTCCACCCAACCCTTTCCAACGATCTATTACCTTTATCTTTTTCTTCCACATTGTACACAGCTTCAAACACTCAACATACAAAAATACCTTCTTTGCCACCCGATTACCGCCCATGAAACGCAGCCTCCCGAGAGAGCCCAGCTTTGCCCTGGCTTCTCTCACATTGAACTTGGCACAAGCCCACTCACCACTCACCACTCAGTATACCAGAATACCAGAATACCATGTAAGGTTTTTGTTGCGGCTTCTTCTCGCCGCCATACCTACACCTCAAATACCCAACTTCCCATCCCCAGACACCAAAGACTTCCACTTCATCAGATAGGTCTTTGCCCTTGCACACCTCTCGGTATCCAACTCACCACCCAGTCCCAAGCGCTCTGCTACAATCCCCCATGCAGTCTTCGCATTCAGCACATCATCCAGCCGTTTAACCAACCCCAATCCTTGTCCGTCTCATTGCATCACACATTAGCAAAACATGAAGCAGATTCTCTGATTCAGCACCACACAACCGACACTTCTCCTTCCCATCTTCCCACCGCAATCTCCTTGCAGTTTCCAAAGCACCCAGGTACTCTCGCACGAAACAACAGACCACTTCCAGCTGTGAGCCATCATAAATTCTCTCCCACCGCATGTCCAACTTCACCTGACAGCTCTTCAGGGAACTCTTCTTTTCAACTTGCTTTCTCCATTCACTCCACTCCTTTCTTTCAACCTCCTTCCTTTCCCTTTGCACCCACTTCTCTTCATTCTCCACACACACGCCCCTTCCACCCAACCCTTTCCAACGATCTATTACCTTTATCTTTTTCTTCCACATTGTACACAGCTTCAAACACTCAACATACAAAAATACCTTCTTTGCCACCCGATTACCGCCCATGAAACGCAGCCTCCCGAGAAAGCCCAGCTTTGCCCTGGCTTCTCTCACATTGAACTTGGCACAAGCCCACTCACCAATCAGCCCTGCTTGAGCAACAAGTCTGGTTCCACCCAGTGCTCACCAGCACCAGCAGCCGACGAAAAAAAAGGGGTCATCAATCATCACAATCGCACAATTTTTTTTCCAATCCACTTCCGCGGAGTGAATTTCCAAATTCCAAACAAATCGCATGAATTTCGACCAATCAGGTGCTCACCCAAATTAAAACCGCGTTTACGACATCTAAAGCTAATCTGAACTAACCTAACCTAACCCAACCTTTCCTCTTCCTGGTGTCAACAACTGCCACTGGTGTCAAAAAACATTTCGGTGTTTCAAAAAACAGAAATCCAAAATTTTTACACAAGGCGGGATTCGAACCACCAGCACGGGTAGCACCGCAGCGGCAGCATGCTGTCTAGACCACAGAGGCTGCTGCCGGAATTCGCTTCGGAAACGTGTATTCATGAAACTGTTTTTATAATTGCGTCCGTCACGATTTTGCTCGCATCCGATTGGTCGAAATTCATGCGGTTTGTTTGGAATTTAGAAATTTGTTTCCGCGGACTAGGAGCTCGCAACAGCCAATCACGTCGTCTCAAATTGTGACGTCATCAATATTCGGATTTTTGCATTGCCACCGCTTTTTGCCATTCGGCATGTTTGCCACCGCTTCGCAACTCTTTCTGGGGTTGCAATTGGGTTTGGTTTGGTCAGGTTAGGTTAGGTCAGGTCAGGTTTGGTTTCGTTTTGAAAATTGGATGTTGAAATTGGCTGGAATTCCCAACAACCAATCAGAGACGCGCATGCGGAAGTGGATTGGAAAAAAATATGCGTCATCATCATTGCCATTGGCGGACAGCCATCCGGCCGGACAAGCGGATAGCGACCCGACTCCCCATGCTTTTTGGCCGGAGTCGCGAGTGCGAGCCATGGCGGCAAATATCAATATTTTGCTTGAGGTTGATTAGGTGAGGTTAGAATAGGTTAGAATAATGTACTTTAACGTAACCATAAGCAAAACGCAATTTATTTGCAGCCAATTGGAAGGAAAATCGACTTGCGATGAAGGCGTATAATATAGTCGCCCGGCCGGTGGCTCGGTTTGAACCTTGTTGCACAACTTGGGCTCGCAAGTGGAACAATGCCCCATAATGTTAACCCAACTCCGCTCTGCATTCAACTGAAAGGACACGGATCAGTTTTACGGCGTATACACGCCAACCCGCAGGATTTTCTGAACCGAATATGCTCTGCAGAGCGGAGACGTGTGTCTTGTGATGTGTGGCATGGTCTCTGGAGCAACTCAGGATTCGGATTCGACTAAAGGATTCGAAAATCGCTTCGAATCCAATTCACTTTTGAACTGTTTGACAAAAAAAAACACTGTGGAAAAAAATGCTGCCGCGCTTTTCAAAAAAAAAAAAAAAAAAAACTCGCGATCGCGTTTTCCCGTCAGCCAAAAAAGAATGCGCCGTCGCCGTCGGCCGGGCAATCTTTTCGAATTTCAAAATGGCCGCCGCTGTCAAAATGGCCGCCGCTGACGCGCACATTTTTGCTGTTTCCAATCCACTTCCGCAAGGCCGTCTCCAATTTTTTTTTTTTTTTTTTTTTTTTTTTTATAAACGGGACTTTGTCAGTTCACGTAAAAAAAATAAGTTAATTTTTCTTTGTCAGTTCACGTAAAGCAAGGTTGTCTCCTGGCTGCCTGCAGAATTGGTGAATTTCAAAAACCTGATCTTGAAAGCTCGGAAAATCCAAGGAGTTGGATAAAAACAAGGAGGAAAATCCAGGTGATGAGGGAGGACAGTTTTTTGCTGATGATATTCGAAACATGATCAAAGGCTCCATTTTTTGCAGAAACCCCATATTTTTTGCCAAAAATTAAAAGCTAAATTTTCTCAGAGCAAGGGATGGTCATTGGTCGGACCTCCTCCAGATGCTATCCTTAAGAACTCTGGCTTGGATCCACTCAAGCCATGCCCAGGTGACCTGAAAATCCAGGAGTTTAGGAGTTCCGACTCCTCAAAATGTGGGCAGCTATTCCAACGGGTTGTAAACTAGTGATGGCTACGATAACCAATTTCATTTTATCTTGAATTGCAGTTGGCAGTAGCAGACTGAATTGTTTGACTGCCTCCAGGACTTTCGTAAAAATGTTTTGCAAAGCCAGCAGTACGTTCTTCTAACAAAACTGAATGAGTCAATATTCGTTTTTTGTGGATGGTGAAATAGCCTTTTATCCTTTTTGAAACCCTCGGTAAATGGATGATTCAAGGTCAAATGCTACCATTATCGCCTCTGTCTCATTGTAAGCTAGCCTCATTTTAAAACCTCCGAAGTGGCTTGATGCAGGAGCTTTCTTGCGAGCTTGCCATAGCATTATCCGGGAAAATAATTGTCTTGGATCACTTTGGAGTGTTAAAGTGGATTTGTCCGACATTTTCTGTTTTTGTCGCCTTTCCTTTCCAAAGAAAAAGCTCGGATAAAATTTGCAATGCAATTTATTCTTGGTACCTGGAAGCAATTCCTGCATGATACTGTACTTATTCAATGGCTAAAGCCTTTCCCCGTGACCAATAATTGTTGTTCTTACCAGCTGCTCCATGAAGATAGCTGGTCCTCTTTCTTTTGACCAGACTGCCATCCTGGACTACCAGGCTTTTAACCCAGGTTCTATCATCAATGTAACTGCCAATCTATGATAGATAATAGAACAATAAATTATTGTTATAAGCTGCCATTAATAACTTACTTTGTCATCGAATGCTTTTCTTCTTCGCATTGTGTTTTGCATTTTTTCAAGTCTTCAAATTCGGTGAAAAAATTGTGTCTAAAAATTCGGTGCACGAAAATTATGTAACATTTCTGCATTCCAAAGATTTTCCTTTCCTTTTCTAGTTATATTTAAAACGTTTCTTTGCTGTGAATTGTTTGCTTGTACACTGCTGTTTTTTATTTGTCATTTTTTTCTTTTTCTAATCTAGTTTGTAGCTGCTTACTTCAGAATCACGGAAATTTTATGCACACCCAATTATGCATTTGGAAGTGAATTTTTATACATTTTTTATAACGAGATCAAAAGATTGAAAATGCGTTTGGTAGTCACACTGTACCTGTTAAAATTGGGCAAAGAAAATAGAAATAAAAACATTTTGAAATCTGGACGGAGTCCCCCCTCCGTTTTTGCCATTTTTCTAATTTGCTTCCCCCACTTTCTTTCTTTTACCAACACATTTAAAGGGAATTTCTGTTTGTGAATTTTTACGCACAACGGCACATTTTGTTGGGTTCACTTTATTCCACGTTCATTCTGGCAATTTTTAATGTGGATATGACATGATTCTTCGGCTGACATTTTTCAATGACCGGACAAATGACAAGGTTTGACATCATTCTTGATTTCATTGTGTTTGTTGTTGTTTTTTCCTGTTATTTTTTATAACTGGCCGGCATTTTAAAATAACAAATTTGCCCTTTTTGCCTCACCCTTGGGAAAAATTGGACCATATTGCCCCATGGCAATTTTACCGCAACATTGGTTGCTACCTACCTCTGCCTTATGTGGCTTGGCTTTTGACGCGCCTCCCATGTTGGCAAGTTGCCATCCATTGATCATAATTGTCCCTGTTTTAAAATTGTTATGACGTGGTGCCTGGTGCACTGAACGTTTGCGCGTCAATCCGTTGGCGTTGGGTTTTATTTCTAAAATGACACGGGACTTTGTCTCATGATTTCGTGGGCGGGGAACCAGCGGTGGTTCCAGTACCTATAAAATAAAATGGCGCTACCGAAGGACACAATCTCCAGAGTCATAAGCTGTCATGAAATACCGATACCGATGGCTTTTGCGCAACGATTTGGTGCACCAGATTTCCAGGCACCATGTCAAGTCAATTTTAAGGAAGGTCTGACTTGTCCAACCCAATCTGAAGTGCAGGAGCCAGGAATAAACCACAGGTGCTCCCTAAAATGTGGACACCTGGACACCCAAATGGACACCCCCTTGGAGACCCTTCTAACCCAGCCTAACCCATCCAAACCAACCCAACATATCTTGTCCTGTCCTAAACTATCATTATACTAACCTGACCTAACCTAACCCGTTTTAGGGGGTGTCCAGGTGTCCATATTTTAGGGAATACCTAAACCACATTATACTGTTTCATATGCCAGTGGGTCGAGTGACAATGTTCACAGCCTGACTCAGAGAAAACCTGTCACATGACTAGTGTTCGAAGTCAGGGAAATTTCCCGGGAAATTTCCCAAAATTTTGGGAAATTTCCCAAGTTATTTTTCCCGGGAAATTTCCCAATTTTCCCGGGAAATTTCCCAATTTTCCCGGGAAATTTCCCGGGAAATTTCCCGGGAAACTTCCCGGGAATTTTCCCGGGAAAATTGGGAAATTTCCCGGGAAAATTGGGAAATTTCCCGGGAAAATTCGGTATTTTCCAAATTTTCCCGGGATTATTCCCAATTTTTCCGGGAAAATTGGGAAATTTCCAGGAAAATTGGTAATATTCCTGGAAAAGTTATGTGGATAGGTATTTCCTGCGTAAGTTGGGAAATTTACAGAACAAATCCAATATATTTTGCTGCCAGGACAGCGGGATGGTGATGACGGATGGATGACAGTGGCTTCGCCTGTGATGGCAGCTACCTACTGATAATTTATGGTGCTAGTGACCGATTATTCTCGCGTATACGAGGGCTGGTCAAGTTCTGCTTGCACTTGCCAAGTTAATGTTTTGTGATTTCATTGAAACTTGTTGCACTTTGATGCTTGTTGTGTTTTAGCCTTCCCCTTCAAAGCACTTTGCATTTCGAACAGGGGTGCTTTTTCTGTGGTAATTTTCCGCGGCAGTTCCACGGTCAGAAAAATGCCAATTATGCAAAACAATGCCCAGAGAAGCACCAGCCAAGAGACTGTTCAGGTTGCGAATGACTGCAATTTTTGTAATTCTGCAGCATCCTCCCAATTTCCTTCACTTGGGACCTTTGGACTAATTACCCCTTTTCCTTCCCTGAAGTGGAATCTCCAGGGAAGGAAGTTTTCAAGAGATTTAGGGGCTGAAAAAAGTTTGCAAATTGGTTTTCTGGAGAGGAACAGGAAGCATTACATGAAGGATTCCTGTAGCCCTTCCACCAATGGCAGAAAGGTGTAATTTTGCGAGGAGAATACAATGATAATGAGTAACCACTGCAGCAAAAATCAAGTGTGTAGCATTTCATTTTCTTAGCAAGTGCAATTGGAACTTGACCTTCCCTCGTACATATATGAATATATTTTTCATATACATATAAATACCTCGGTAGGTATTCACAATAATTGGTACCTGTGCATGATTTGAGTAAAAAGTGCATGCAAACATTTCAGCCATTGGAGCGCAGTTTTCAGCATAGTTTAATGCAGTTGCAAGAACTGCATTAAAAACCGTTCATTGCAACTCCTGTTATGGTATATGCAGCCTCAAAGCGCAATTTTGCAACAGCTGCCCTGCCATGCAGGTGCCATCGTGAATTCACAGAAATGCAGGCTGGCGTCGTCCAATTACTCAACTCACCAGATGATTCAATTATCAAGACCATGTTGCGGAGTCAAAATAAAAATAGAAGTCATTAGCCTAAATGTTTTTTTTTTGCTTTTTTCTTTTTTTTTTTCGAAATTTTTTCGCTTTTTTCGAAATTTTTCTTTTCGACCACACATTGGTGTGACCTGCTGCTTTTTTGTTGACTTGTTGCGTGTGCCGGTCCACAATTGGTTCACGGACGTTGTAGATGGTGGGAGCATGATAAATCCACCTGCCATTGTTCGGCACTGTTTCTTTTCCAAGCGCAGTGTTCGATGATAGATACGCAGAAGCAATCAAACAATTTCCAATTTTCGACTCAACGCTACAGAAATTGCCTGGGAAATTTCCCAAAATGGGAAAATCTGAAGAGCAGAGTCGAAAATTCCTCATTTTGGGAAATTTCCCGGGAATTTTCCCAATTTTCCCGGGAAAATTGGGAAATTTCCTGGGAAAATTGGGAAAATTCGGAATTTTCCCGGGAAATTGGGAAATTTCCCGGGAAAATTGGGAAATTTCCCGGGAAAATTGGGAAATTTCCCAGGAAAATTGGGAAAATTCGGAATTTTCCCAATTTTCCCAAAATGGGAAATTTCCCGGGAAATTTCCCAAGTTGAATTTTCCCGGGAAATTTCAAACACTACACATGACGCACATGGGCGTTGCAATCCTTCTGGATAAACACAGTCTGCTGGACAAGGGAGGACATTGAGGTTGAACGGTTGAAGTCACCTATGATCGGTATCGGTATCAGATTTACTCTGTTCTACAGTTTTTCATGCCACAAGGCAATCATCCCATTACAGAGAAATGAAAATGAAAACATGTTTAATACGAATGAATCAACTTAACATCACCTGGCATCAGATCTGTTGACACGCTCAAGTACTTTATTTTGGCCCTGATTGTTTTGTTTTTAATATCCTTAATTATCAAAAGAAATACACGTCTTACGACTCGTGCAATACGCCTAATCAATTTACCTGCCAAGTTGCACCCCAAAAACAAGTGCCATATTATGCTGACGTTCGGTGAAACGTATAATACGAGGGTTTTATACGTACGTATTATACCACGTATAATACCGCAACTTTTACCGTATAATACGTGATGTATTATACCTACCCATCCCTGGGCCTAGTCATATAGCAATCACTTCAGACACCCAAGCAGACACACACACATACACAACCAGGCAAGATCCAACCTTGAGCAAACTCTAACACTCATTTCCTCATGCATACCCAATTACAATCTCAAAAAATACACAAAACTGGAAAAAACTTGTAAAATAGAACTTCCCGAGAAGTTAGGGATGCAGGTGGTAGGTGTGTAAAAAAAAGAGGAAAAAAAAAGAATGAGAAAAAAAGAATAAAAAGCAAAAAAGAAAGAGAAAAAAAAAAACGAGAAAAAGTGAGAAAAAAAACAAAGAAAAAAGAAGCAGAAAAGGTGGATCTGAAATTTTGAAAGAAATGTAACAATTTAGATTTGAACAACTATAACTGATTCGAGAGAAGAAAGGCAGGTACACGGAATGAAAGAATACCTATGTAAAAAAATTGGTTGGTACCTACCTACTTCAAGATGATCTTGGATGGTAAATAAAGGCAAAGTTTGAAACATGATAAGGGATGAGAGCATTTTAGAGCAATGCGTGAGTACCTACCCTATCCAGTGCACTACAATGGGGGAAAGGTTCGCCTTGCGTCAGTCGCGCGGCGAGAGCGCCGTCCGGCAACTGCCGGTTAACAAGCGCAGGGAGTCACGGAAGCACCAGCGGCGTTCGCCAGCAGTACGCACACTCCCTCTTCCCAGCTGCATGAAAAAGGTTTTGCACTGACCACGCAGTGGGGGGCCGCCAACATGGGCCGCCGTCTCCGGGCAGGTTCCCGGCTTAGGTCGGCATGGGTCGCTGACCTGTTCCCAGACCACAACAGGGTCTGGGAACAGGTCAGGGTGAAACATTGTTTCTTTTGAGACTCCACCAGGTTTAGGTTACAACAGGCAAACGATAGGTCTATAGGTTTTACTGTCATCTTTTGGGGATTAACTCCTGACCCCATTTTGCTATCTACTTCTACACCTGGTGGCGGTGATCATGATGACGAATAAAAAGAAGAGTCCTCATCCGAAGAACGACAGTCAGTCTCGTTGCTCCAGTTGCTCAATGGTTGTGGCTGATCAAGGGCCGGCAATACAGTGCTCATCCTGTCATGCATGGTGCCATAAGAAGTGCTCTGGACTGTCGAACTCTGCTTTTGCTGACATTGGGTCAACACCTGATAAGCCGTGGTATTGCTCTCTCTGCCAGTCACGTCAATCTGTGTCTGCATCTTCATCTGGGCCTTCTCTAGTTGGTGATACCTCTCCTGGCAGATCACATCCTCAACAGATGGTTGATGATGCTTGCTCCCAGCGTGTTTTACACTCTCCACCTGCTGCTCGTGATACCAGAGATCAAACATCAATTTCACGAAACAGTGATTTACAATTTGCTGTTAATGCTGGTTATTCTGTTCCAATTGTTAGTAGTGGAACATCCATGTCGGACTTGGTGGCCTCGGTCCAGTTCATGAGTAACCAATTTCAGGAAGCAATAGGAAAACTGGATAATGTCTCGGCACGTCTGGTCGGCTCAGAAAAGAAGCTGGATTCTCTGTCAAAAACTTGTGGTGAACATGGTAGTCGTCTGTCTACAGCAGAAAGGACTCTGCGTGCACACGATGAATATCTTTTTCGGGATAACGTCCTTATCCGAGGGCTTCCTGAACTGGCCAATGAAGATCTGCTTGAAGTGATGTGTGCAATTGGAAAATCCTTGGAAATATCTATTCTGGCCAATGATATCAGTGTTGTTCATCGACTACCCATTAAAGGCAACTCTGGACCAAGACCAATTGTGGCTAAATTTGTTCGCCGGATTGTTCGTGATAAACTGATAGCTCAAGCCAAACGTAAACGCCTGACAGCCAACTCCATTGGGTTTGATTCTCGGTCACCAGTCTACATTGGAGAACACTTGCCACCAGCTCAGCGGGTGCTCTTAAACAAGTGTGTCAGTTTCAACTTCAAGTTGGATCATGGATATCAGTTTTTGTGGGTAAAAAATGGCAAATTGTTTCTGCGTAGAAACGAAGGAGCCCCGGCAGTTCCTGTTTATTCTGAGAATTGCTTAGGTAAGCTTGCAATGCTTGCATGTGGCTAATTGGGTGACCATCGCCCCGAGTCGTTAGGGCATCGCTGCCCCTCCTCCTCCAGATATTCCCTTCGCTCTATCACAAATCAAGCTTTGCCAATCCTCCCTCATCACACCTCCCTTGGCTCATTCTCACTTCAAGTCTTTGGCTTTAGAGCTTGGAATTCTCTTCCCCTTGCACTCAGGATTTGCCCAAATTACCCAAAGTTTAAATCCAACTTGAAAACCCTCATTTTAAAAGAACGGCTATTTTTTGATCCAGTTAGAAGTTTGAACTAGATTGGCTCTGGAATTGCCTGGTAGCACCTGATCCTAGGGTCAGATTGGCAGGTGGTATACCTACCTACCTTTGTGAAGCCTCTCCACTTCAATCGATTTTAATAGGGAAGTCATTTGACTTCTGGACTTTTCCCCCATGATATTATCACATTACCTACCAGGCAGGGGCGCAAATCCCTCTTGAGATCTGGGGGGGGTTAGTTGCCTCGGGGGCCCTTTTTTCACGGAAATTGGGGCCCGTTTGATGAAGCCCGCCGCAGGCGCAACGGGGTCTGGGGCAGCGCCCCAGCGGGGATCCAAGGGGCAGAGCCCCTGGCAGGGGGTCTGGGGGACGGAGTCCCCCAGAAGCTGAAGAAATTTTGAAATTCGAGTGTTCATTTGGGGTCCAAAATTGATGTTTCTTTCAAATTTTTGGGACCCAAATGAGCCTTGAAATGATGGGCGCACTTTTATGGTTTTGCAAATTTGAGGCCCATTCGCAACAGGCCTGCACGAAAGCCTGAATTTCCAAATATGTGCGTGTGCAAGAGACATTTTCTGAAATTGACGAAAGCAGATGCAAAAACAAAAGCGATTGGTATATATCTCCACGCGGGGTCTGGGGCGGAGTTCTCGGCTCAAGTGGGATGCCAAGGGACAGAGCCTTGCAGAGTTTCAGAGCCTTTAACAGGGTGTCTGGGAGCACCACAGAGGTGTGATAACTTTTAGGCATTTCAACATGCATTTTGGTCCGGATTTTT
>JASGXE010009761.1:0-49487 GCA_030068105.1 Sinentomon sp. SZTP_YWyxl
CAGTCTCTGGCTTGATTAATTACGCTTCTTTGCTTTGAAACAATTGTTCGTGGGAGAGTTAATCGTCGGCGGCAAATATGGCTGGACGTTCCACAATTCAAGCAATGTTCGAAATGGGTGTCAACTAACCTGCATGAAAGGTAGTTTCTACGGATTCAGGGGACGTCATTTTGCGTTCGTATTCCTGATTTCAGCGTATAAGGTTTTTTTAGTTTTTTTGTTTTTACTAATTATTTACAAATTACTAAAATTAATTAGTAAATTACTAAAAGAAGTTTACTAAAATTATTTACTAATTTGCTATTTTAATAATTTTTTTCTGTATTAGTTTAGGCGTATTGGTTCGTATTTGTAAATTCAGCGCAAACACCTTACCAAATTCAGTAAAAACATCAAATCGAATACAATTATTGCACACAGAAATTTACATCTAAAAGAATATCAATAAAAACGCAAAAAAATCCACTTTGAATTCCAAAACACTTTGAATTGCAGTAACACAATTTTTGCGTTCACAACACCGTTATTGCGCGCTCTCGCAATATCGAACTGTCTCCAGCCTCGTGATGAGATTTATGTACAGCAGTATGTCCGACAATATGTACGACAGCAATTGAAACGCGCGAACGGAAGACATTACCGCCGTCTACAATTGTAATTGATATGTACGACGACATCTGCATGATCCGGAATCTAATCTCTAAACATCAAACAAATCGCCAGAATTTCGACCAATCACATTCGACCGCAGTTTTAATCACGAAATTAATGACGCAAAAACAGTTCCATGAATACTGACTCCAGAACGGCTTTCCGGCAGCGGTCCTATTGGCCGAATAGTCAAGGTGCCGGCTACGAATGCAGAGGTTACATCTGTGTTTTGGTTGGAATACTGTGAAAGTCATTTTTTGAAAAATCCTCTGAAAAATACTGAGGACTTTCTTTGACAATGGGCAGTGGTGTGACACCGTGCATACAGAAGTTGACACCTGTCAGAGGGAAGGCAAGGTTAGGTTAGGTTAGGTTAGATTAGCTTTAGTTGTCGTAAATCATGGTTTTTATTTGCGACGCACTTGATTGGTCGAACTTCTCTCGATTTATTCGGAATTTAGAAATTCGCGATCCGGGATGAATATTCTGATTTTGTAAACCCTTCTTGATTGCTTCTATAACTGCAGGATTGTGCTTGTTTTTTTTATTTCAGGATAGAAGTATTTGAATGGTTCTATTATATACAGCAAATTGAACGCCTCGATATCATATAAAACCACCAGAAGTGGACCGCATGTGAATGAATGAATTTTTTCCTTTTCAGTCACAGACGTGAATTAACAGTATATAACGCTACGATGGGAGATCACGTCAAAATCACCCAGGGAGAGATGACCGTCCTGTCAAAAAAGCTTATGGAAAAGTACCCTTTGCGGCAAGTATTATGGATTCCTTGGATGTACGTGACTGAGTCAATGATACTGTTCGAAATCGGGAATATCCTCCTGCATGTTTTGCCTGCATATCTACTAGATCCGTTCATCATCCTTTGGACAGGAAAGTCCGTGTAAGTACAAACCTTTTTACATGTATTATCAGTACATCTACAAGATCCGTTAATCATCCATTGAACAGGAAAGTCCGTATAAGTATTAACCTTTTTACACGTATTATCAGTACATCTACAAGATCCGTTCATCGTCCTTTGGACAGGAAAGTCCGTATAGTACTAACCGTTTTACATGTATTTAAGTATATCTACAAGATCCGTTCGTCATCCTTTGGACAGGAAAGTCCGTGTAAGTACTAACCTTTTAACATGTATTATCAGTACATCTGCAAGATCCGTTCATCATCCTTTGGATAGGGAAGTCGGTATAACTACTAATCTTTTTACATGTCTTATCAGCACATCTACAAGATCCGTGCGATATAGAATTGGTTGTATATACTTACCTTTCTACGTGTATTGCTGGCACGTCTATTCTAGATCCCTTCATCATCTTCTGGAGAGCGGTTAAATCGGTGTAAGCACTTATTTTCATGATATTTTGCAAGCATATCTTGCACATCTGGTCATCATCTTCTAGACGGGGAAGTTGTATAAGTATAGTTCTTTATTTGCTGACTTTTAAAAGTGAAGTAGTTCTATCCTCTTGCTACACAAGGCTTTTCAGGAGTTTTTGCAGTCCTAACTGCGGTAGAAACGTTTGAGAAATCAAGAGTGTAAAGGCCTACAGGCGCAATCACAATAATTTGTCTATCTATTTTAGATTAATTCGCGCCCAAAAGCGGGCGTACTCGTCACTGAAGGCTGGCTTCAAATTCTTCGAACGAGATTGGGATTTCGACACAACTAATAGCAAAATACTTTTGGACGAACTCATGCCTGAAGACAAAGCGAAAATCAATTTGGATCCATTGTCAATAACTCCCGAAGAGTACGCTGAAGTTTGTACGCAGGGTAGTATAAAGTTTCTTTTTAAGGAAAAGCCTGATGATCGGGAGATAGCCGTCCGGAATCTGAAGAGGTAGGTTGAGAGCAGCGTATGCACATATTTCATGATTCTCAGTTAGCAATAAGTGACTGAATACCAAATATTTAAATTGTGCAAATCAATGGCAAAGACAAGACCACATTGGCATTTGCTCTGAATTGTTATCAAAACCCTTCCACAGCAAAAATAACTTGCAAAAATCTAATTGACGTCAGGCTTTTTATGCGTCATTATTGCTCATTTGATTGAAGTTTGGCTTGAAATTACTAGGTCATGCCGTGAGTAATTGAACCGTTGATCAGATTTTTTAATCGATGTGAATTGCATGGATTTTTAAATTTTGTGACATTTCATTTATTTATTTTTTAAGATGAACAATGAAATTCCATTAAAACAACGAAAAGCTTATGAAGACTTTCATTCGAGTTCTGTTCATTTCACCGGGGAAAATTTTATTTTTGAAAATATGTATACCGAAGTATTTTGACAACACATGAGAGAATGTGCCGCATAACTGATGTTGAAAAGAAGTTTTCGAGTGTCAGATTGGGTGAATCCTGTCAAAAATAACAGAAAAATAAACATGTTTAAGCGTATTGAACAATTTCGTAACGTCGGCCTGCCTGACCTCGGCCAATTCTTAGTTGTCAGATGCCATCGACGTTCGGTGTTCGCAATACCTTTCATTTTATTTAACCGAAGGCAACTCCTTTGTAAAATGTCAGGATTTAAACTTAATATTCAAATCTCGTTGTTGGAGAGATTTCATGAGAATACAGTTTCTGTTCTCTGCAAGTTTCTGCTGAAATTTGTACGCAGGGAAATATAAAGTTTCTTTTAAAGGAAAAGCCAGGCGATCGGGAGATAGCTATCAGAAATCTGAAGAGGTAGGTTGATGGCAACGATACAAATATCTCTTCAATTTATACAGCTCGAATTGGCTGAATAACACTAAGGTTTAATCGTGCAAAATCAAAGGTAAAGACCACAAGAAATGGTGGAATTTTCCCTGATGGTTGATGTATGATATTGATGATTGATGTATGAATGATGACTGATGTATGAAATTGATTATTGATGTATGAATGATGATTGATGTATGAATGATGATTGACGTATGAAATTGACGATGTATTTATTATTGATGATGTATGTACGCAATTGATGATTGATGTATGAATGATGGTGGATGTGCAAAATTGTTGATTGATGTATGAATGATGATTGATGTACGAATGATGATTGATGTTTGAATGATGATTGATGTATGAAATTGGTGATTGATGTAGGAAATTGATGATTGATGTACAAATTGATGATTGATGTATGATCGATGATTGATTTATGAATGATGATTGATATATGAATGAAATATTAACGTAATATATGTTGCGTAAGGACAATAATTGTTATCAGAGTCCTTCTGCAAATAAATTGCATGAATATTTAATTGTTTTTAGGTATTCTAAGATCCAAAAAATCTCATATGATTGAAGTGGGGCTTGCAATTACATATTTGCGCCTATTGTGTTTTGCATTGAAAACACTCCGTCAGTGATTGATCTGATTACATCATAATCTCGATAAGAATTACATGGTGGCATACAAAATTTTTAATGGAGTCGTACAAAATTATTAAATGGAGGCATACAAAATTATTAAATAGAGGCATACAAAATTATTAAATGGAGGCATACAAAATTATTAAATGGAGGCATACAAAATTATTAAATGGAGGCATACAAAGTTATTAAATGGAGGCACTCAAAAGTATTAAATGGAGGCAGACAAAATTATTAAATGGAGGCATACAAAATTATTAAATGGAGGCGTACAAAATTATTAACAATTACAAAAGAAAAGGTGCAGATGACTTGCAACCAAGATGAGTCATTTCACTTGGCAGGGGAGAATGAACACAGCGACGTAATTTGAGCCAATGTATGCCCATACTGGAATGTATCACAGACTGATGTTGAAGCCAACTTGTCGATGTCAGATAAGGTGAATCCTGTCTACAAGAAAATAGCAGAAAAACGTAGTTTGTTGAATATTTTCTCAAAGGCAACCTTCTTCACGGCGGACAATATCCTAGTTCCTCAGATATTTTCGACACTTTCTGAGTAAAATATCTTCCATTTTAATAACCGAAGGCAATTCAAAAACCAAAGTTGCTGGGCTGTCAGATATCATCGACATTTTCTGTTAAATATCTTCCATTTTTACTCAACCGAAGGCAATTCTCGTAAACAGTTTCCCAGGCCTGAGATATCATCGGCGTTCTCCGATTAATATCTTCTATTTTCGTTTAGCAAGAGTTAATTCTGTTTTTGAAATCTCAGGATTTAAAATTTGTCTACAAAGTTCAATGTTAATGGAGCAGAGAGAAAATCATTTTATTGCAGTGGTATCAGAATGAAACGAGCATGTCTAATTTGTATGCAAAGTCTCACAAGGGTGCAAATAATCTTCGAATTGTAAAGACTTTTGCAATCACTGAGCATATCAGAAAATCACAGAATATTTGTGATCTCCATTGATTATTTTGTTCATAACATTAGATTATTTCGTCATATACTTGAGAAACAAAACATCCTCGAAATGTTTAATGCTATTAAGTCATAGAGACAAATTATTATGCTCTTCATTGACGATTTAAGGGTAAACACTTTGGAGTTTTTGTGATATCCTAAGAAAACAAAACATCTTGAAATTATTCTAATGCTATTTATCGTTAGAGAGAGAGCAAAAAATTCCAAATTGTTGTGATTTTCATTGATGATTTAAGGTTACACACTTCGAACTTTTGATATATCCTAAGAAACCGAACATCTTGCAATTGTTCTCATGCTATTTATCGTTATAGAGAGCAAAAGATGGTCAAATTGTTGCGCTTTTCATTGATAATTTGAGGTTACACACTTTGGATCTTTTGATATATCCTAAGACACAGAACATCTTGAAATTGTTCTAATGCCATTTTACGTTATAGAGAGCAAAAGTAGGTCAAATTGTTGTGCTTTTCATTGATGATTTGAGGTTACACCTTTGGATCTTTGATATATCCTAAGACACAGAACATGTTGAAATTGTTCTAATACTATTTTACGTTATAGAGAGCAAAAGAAGTCCAAATTGTTGTGCTCTTCATTGATGCAAAATTATGAAAAAATTAAACAGACTCAAATATTCGTATTTATCGAACATAAAGCAATGAAAACAAGCAAAAGCAGGAGAACACCATTATTAAACACGATGCCATTTATAAGTCTACATGTTAGCATGCAGCCAGTCCATCCCTGATATCCAGGGCTCCACTTACTGTTGGACTGAATTTTATAACTTTGAACAGGAAAAAATGGAAAATAGAAATATCACAAGTAACTCCTGGATTCTGTCTAATAACGCTATGAAAAATGATGCGAATGAGTCACAGCTGCGTGTGCAGCGTCCCAGATGTCTTTCGGCATTGGAAAAACTCAAAACGTTTTTAGCACAGGACTGGAGATAAACACAAAAAAGGAGTTCATCAAGTTAACAAGAAACTTACGACCCAAACTGTATGACGTGTTCGCGACAGAGTTCCCACGCATGTGATCCACATGACGTTTCCTTAATTTTTCTTCATTTGCAGGAAAGTCTTCATCAGGAATGTAATCTACGCTTTGCTAGCGATTTACCTAGCTAACTGGCTTAGAAAGGGATTCCTCTACTGATCATTCGCTGACGACTAAAGCAGCTACATCTATCGAATTGTGGACGGGCAAGAGCTTAGCGTTGCGCCATTATTCGTGTTTCAAATGTTCAGATTTGTGGAAACTGGACATCTGCATCACGTAGAAAAATGCCAATTAGAATAGGAAAATGAATTTTAATTCATATACCTAATGTATATGAATTAAAATAGGGCGTTCATTTAAAAAGCCCAACTAGCTCAGGAGGCCTTTTTCATTTTAGATTGATTTCGAGATTCATTGTTTTCTGCGTTTCTTTTCTTAACGATTGGCATATCTGCTTGCTTGTGATATGTTTCTTCCTAGCTAAGTCTGCTTAGTTTTTCTTAGCTAAGTCAACTTATGCACGTTCAATATCAGATGTATGAAGGATGATCGGTAATGGGAAAAGAAGGAAACCCTATTTTATTGTTAAATCGTTGTGCCGTTTAGTTGTGTGCAATTGCGTTGCCCAACGCTTCTCCCCACAGGACAAAATTTTAAATGTTTGGAACACGTGTGTAATTGTTACATTGTGAATTTACAGTGTTTGCAAACGTTGTATGACATGGCTCAAATTTACACGTTTTTATCCATAGTGCCAAATCGAATTCCTTTTATCTCATCCGTTAACTTATTCCAAATGCTGTTTATTATAGAATTGTGATAACTAAAATTTCCTGCAGTTGAAATACAAATAATGGAAATGTCGGCCACCTTCCTGGGTTTCCTGAGCCAGGGGCTGGTATCTGCATGTGCTTCGCCGGCTTGCCAGTTTTCAACCCTGCCGTGATTTTCATGGCAGGCAAGGGTCCCCAACGAGCATTTTTTGTTTCCGAGAGGGGATAGGTGAGGTCAGGGTTCAGATAACTTTAGGTAAGACTTTTTTTTCTTCCATGTACAGGGTCCCAATCGAGCATTCTTGCACAAAACGTTCTCTGCCATCTAAAGTCGCTGCAGGGTTTGTAAAAGCACCGCCGGCTAGCAGCTCATTACTAGCGAATATCCGCATCTGAATTACGAGAAACCCGTGGTACACCAATGTGAATTCCTATGACACATGACGTCGTACAAGAGGATAATAATAGAATAGCTCAAATAATAGAATGTCCAATTTCCAACCATCTCAAGCACGGAAGAAGCACTGACAACATTTCATCAGATCAATTGTTTTCCTCTTTTCAACCGGATAATGACGGGATTAAAACCTTATGGGTTTATCGTTTGTTGCCACACAAGCTTTTTTCTTTCCTTTCAGTCCAAGTCAGACGGTAGAAATTAAAGCTCCATACAGAAAGCGCTAGTTATGTGTAAGGTTTCAATGAGAGTTAAAAGAGTGTATCCCTAAATCTGCAGACTTGAGTTGCACTAAAATCTCAATAATCGTAATTTCTTTCATGTCAATAACATTGATTCCGTTACCACTCACGAAATGATGACTATGCAGAATTTTGTGCTACATAAGTTCCTTCGCAGAAGATGATGATAAACCTTTGTTGTAGATACGACATGTATTCTAATAGTTGTTGTTTAGAAAAATAATAAATCAAATGAAAAAAGAAGGCATGGTTTTGATAGCACGTTCTGATGAAGGTGTACAGTTAGAGAAACATTACTGTCTCCTTTAATACAGGTACCTACATTGGATCATGGAAGTCATTATTGTGTTTGTGGCTGCACATCTCCATGAGTGAAATGTCTGCAACCATGGCCAGGCACATCCATGATACCAGACATATCCGTGATACCATATGGCCAGGTACGGCACATCCGTGACGCCAGACATATCCGTGATACCATGGACAGGTACGGCACATCCATGATACCCGACAGATCCGTGATACCATATGGCCAGGTACGGCACATCCGTGACACCAGACATATCCGTGATACCATGGTCAGGTACGGCACATCCGTGATACCAGATATGTGCAATCACAGAAACAATGCTCATGACTTCCATGATCGATGTAGTACTTGTTTTAAAGGAATCATTATTATTTCTGTGCCTGTATAAATTCAATACAGTCCATTGGAATTTTCTTATTTTACATAATTGTACAGCAGTTGTACTATACGAAACATAGCAATGCAATATGTAAAAGAGTTTGGCAAATCAGCATTAATGGGTCCAGAAGTGTGATGTGAAAAAACCTTGTGTTGCCATCACCGCTTTACGGGTCAATATCTCGAATACGGTAGCGAAACTTCGGCGCTATCTGGAGCAATTGCAGCGTAAACGATGGGCAAAATTCGTGAGGGACCACAGTGGGACGGTGAGAGCTAAAATGGTGCAGGCTCCTTTCAGCTGTCCGAGCCCGCCGCACTGGAGATGCTGGCTCCCGGAAGCTGTTGCCGTTTTCCGCCTGAGAGGTGGATGCCCTGCTATGGAGGCCCTGCGCACGGCAACTATTATCTATTCTTGTGACAAAATGGCTAGGCTCTCTAATTGCCAATACAGAACCCGGCTAAATTAAGCAAACCAATGATGGGTCTTTGTCGTTTGGCGAGACGCGGACGGCTGGCGATTGTTTTCGAGAAGTCGTGGTGCTTCGGATGATTTTTATTACTGCAGGCTGCATGCATAGGAGCAGGGTGTGCATGAATGAGACTGCTACCCACCTGTGATTTACGGCAGCAGGTGTTCAAACTGTTCGCCGTCCGCAGTGATGCAGAGCGCAGGACGCTCCCTCCAATGACTAAGGACATTGCGAAGCTTGTCTGGCGTGATGCTGGCTGCAGCAGTTCGGATCTAATGTTTGAGCTGCTTCCGGCCGCCCCTGGTAAACCTTCCCTTTCAAGTGTCCCCACAGGAAATAATCCAGTGGGGAAAGATCCTGGTAGTGAGGTCTACGTCAAAGGGCCGCTGCGACGAATCCAACGGTCCGGCAGCACATTGTTCAAATACTGCCTGAGCGGGGCGCAGTAATAGGCAGGGGCGCCGTCCTGCTGGAAATAATCATTTGCCAACAGATTCCGGAGTGTGTTCGGAAATACTTGGTCCCGCAGAAGAGCTAAATATCTTTCGCCTGTCAGGGTTCCATCAATGAAGTATGGACCAACAATTGTATCGTCCCATATCTCTGCCCAAACGTTGACTTGCAGCCGATGCTGCGTATGGCCATTGCCACAAGTCGGGTACCAACCGTCACAACAGCCAACACTCAACCGATGCACCCTGCTCCTCATACATTGCCTTGATCTCGATAACGTCGAACCCACGTTCTCGCGAGCAGACTGGTAGCTGCCTCCAAACGGAAGCGGCGTCCAGCGCATTTAAAAAGCATTAACCATTGGTTTGCTTAATTTCGCCGGGTACCGTATGTGTTCCCTAGTCTGAAAGCCTTGTCCTGTTCATGTCCTTTCGAAAACCCATCGAAAACCTATCGAAAACCCATCGAAAACCCTTCTCATATAGGCCCTCTTCAAAACTTTTCTCCACCTTTCAAACTTTTTTGAACCAGTCGATTTATTTTTGCTATTTGAGCATGGGCGGAAACCTCACGTGTTCATCTTCCGGATCCAATATGCGGGATTTTGCGGTCTCCCAGGCGTTCCGATAATTTTGGCTTTGTTTAATGAGAATTCCAAACTCTGAAATTGGTACCGCTGAAACAAAGGCACCATAGTTGAATTCCAAATTCGGTCAAAGTGAATTACCAAGAGGTAGGCCTAAAAAGCATCCCGCGATTAAGACTCTGAAATCACACGCCGAGTTTTAGAAAAGTTGATTTGTCCGAATTTTTGTGTGTGAGGCTGCGCCATTTGCTTTCGTGCATGTGCACACACATGGAATTTTTCTCTGCATCTGCTCTGTCGGTATGTCCAAGCTATGGTTTTTGTCCTTTCTATGACGTTTTCAGAAAAACGGGCCCAAGTGAAAGAAAAAGAATGATTGTTTTTCGATGATCGGCTGTTTGACTTAAAGTTTAACGAAAAAAGAAGAATTTGACTTGAAGTACCATAAGTATTAGCAACTCTACTACTTGGGAATTTCAACTTTTCACACATCGTAAAAATTAATTTGCCGATGACAAAGGACGATGATAATTATTGAAGGCAAATTTTCTAACTGATGGACAAGAATTTTCTAACGGATGGTTTGCAAAAAGGGGTCGCAAGTTCCGCCGTTTTAAAGTCTATTCGTAGATATCCGACGTGGGAATTACATCTTTCCGTAATATATTAATACATCTTAATTAATACATCATAACATTTTATTCAATACCGTTTTACATCTTCCGAGTATAAATTAAAATTTGGGGTCAACCAATTTATTGCGGAAAAATCATTTCACAAATTGGTGCATTTGTTCAAATTGCGTGAATTGGTTTCTCAATTTCCAGCGTTGTTGGCTGGCTTGACACACGGGACAACTTTCAGGCAGCATGAAGCCAAAGCGCAATGGGCAGGTTAGACCACGAAAGCACCGTAGAAATTGTCATTTCAATCCACATGCACATTGAGGAATTCAACGAAGTTAGATGTCGTCTTGTAGCATTTCAACTGCTGCCACAGTCGGCAATGGAACCGCGTATTCATGCCATGCAGGGAGACCAATTTGAGGTCCAATCGCGAGTTGCGGCATTAAATTTGGATGCTTGTTTTCGAAACCTGCCGAAATCTCAGGTTGCACTGACTTCATTTTTTGAGCAGACGCTCTTATAGCACATGTGATCAAAGGCACACTCGAAAATGAATTTCGGCAGATGCATCGGTGGTCTACTGGTTAAGGCACTGGACTACTAATCCGACGCACAGGGTTCGATTCCAACAGGTGACCGATTTTTTAGGTTTTTGTGGCTGGGAGCGTTTTTGCATTTTTGCGGCTGGGGACACCAGAAGGCAAGCGGAAACCAAGGTCAAGTTGGGCTGGGACGGATCAGGTCAGGTCGAAATAGCTTTAAAAGTTTTGTTAGTACGGTTTTCATGAGTCTTTTATCAATGACATCAGTGCAACCTGCGATTTCGGTAGGATTCGAAAATACGCAAGCTGAATAAGTGTGTAAATCTGTGCGGCGATCTGTTGATACCCATCAGGCAATTCATGAGTTAGAACATAGGATCATCTGTCGCAGGCCGATTTGGTTTCTCCTGCTCGTCCTGTTCAGGTAAGATTTTAGGCACTTGCAACCAATGATCAAAATGGCTTGGAGAGGAGTTTACTGTGGGCACCGATTGGTCGATTTCCCAGAAGAAAACAGGAGCATAAAGCTGTGGCGGTTCTCGTGCATCCAAGGCTGTGGCGAGCAATTGCCCTGGCAGCTGTTATGGCTGCGATGATAGTTGTGGCGCGCAATTGCTCTGGCGGCTGTTGCGGTAGCCATACGAAGTAGATCCCAATTATTACCCAAATTTTGTTTACAGTGAATATTTTTGAAGAAATCCACCCAGTTTGCGACTAATGTAATCTCCTACAGTAAAGGAGACCTAATATGAGTCGTTCTTATGGGGCAGTAATTGGTTAACGAGAAACAGCTTTTTGCCCTCAGAAAAAGCATAAAAACAGCTAGATTTATGCAAAATAAATGCTATTGTTTATTGTTATGCAAGGTTCATCAGTCGAGATGTGAGCATGTAAAGAGTCAATTGCAACAGGAATCAGGTACAGGGTACAAATCGACTCGGAAGGACGTAGCAATAAAGGGGTATTCTCATAGTCGAGCCGGATTACCGGGCACCGACTGACGGAGAAACAGGTGGAGACAGACGGGGCATAAGCCTACATGTAGGCTAATCAGTGAATATCCGTATCGGTGTTTCTCTTGAATCCCTTAGACCAGTTGTATGCGCTTAGCCGTGGAAGATACCGCTCCATTCATTACGGTATTCGCTGCCTCGGTGTTGTTTACCACCAGCAGACCATCTGCTGTCGTAGCCGCTCTTCTTTCCGTAGATCTCTTCGCTGTCGTCGTCGTCCTGGCCTGATTGGTATCGCTTGTTGTTGTCACCTCCCCACTTGTTGTAGATCTCGTCGCTGTCGTTCTCGTTCTGGCCTGATTGGTATCGCCGGCTGTTGTCACTTCTCCACTTGTTGTAGATCTCGTCGCTGTCACCGAAGGTGTTGCCCCAGAGCGACGATTTCCTGCCTTCGGAACTCTCGTCCATGTTGGTTTTCTGGTAGCGACCTGCTCTCGAGTTACCAGTCTTCTGGTAATCGTAGTCAGATTCGTCGTCCTGGTCATATTCGTCGCTGTCTTGCTGGTATTTTGTTGTCTTCCCCCATTGGTAGTTTCTGCCGAGATTTTCTTCATTTTGGTTTTCATCTTCGTCGCTGTCGTTGTTGTTCTCGTCGTAATTGTTCGTCCATTGGTCGAAGTCTGTTTCGTCTTCGCTGCTGTCCTGCTGGCCTCGGTAGTGCCTCTTCAAGTCGCTGAGGCTCAGACGGTGGATGTTGGTAATGTGTTCATCCTCACGGACACACTGTGACTCTTGGACCCTCACTGTACCTTTCGACCGCCCTGACTGATTGACCGTAGTTGGATGATTCTGCCAAGGCTTCTGCACCGATTCTGCCGTTTCTGGCCCTGGTTGACCTCGCGTCGCATTTTCCATTTGAGAGGATGTAGCTGGTCAAGAAGCGTTGTGGTGTTTCGCTGTCTTCGACACACTTTCTTGGCGTCTTGAGGTCAGCAGTTTTCTCTCCATTGAAGTCACCGCAAAGACCGGCGAGAGTGCCACGGTATGTCTGTGAGACCTGAAATTTGTTAAAATATATCGTTGTCAGGTTATATCAATAAGTAAAAGCAAAGGATAAGCAGTATATTTCATAAATCTGTAAAGGAAGCTGAATACCTTATGCTGATTCCCGTTTGCGCGAATGTGCAACGAAAATATTGAAACCCTACAAAATGCAGAGTACCAATAAAAGTTTGATTTTATCACACAAGACATGCATCAACTAACCGATGATGAGGTCAAGTACCCCATTACAGAAGACATCACTCGTTAAATCCTTAGAGAGACGAATTCCCATCGAAACCACAAAAGAGACAGGGTTAAGGTAAGAAAGGAGACAACTTTTCAATGACAAGAAGAGGCATATGGCAATTGACTTTTATCCTGGTTGAGAAGTATATCTGTGAGATTTTCGGGAGCCAAATCAAAAAGACGAAGCCAAATCATGATGGTGTTCCAACACGTGTGCATAATTTTAGTGATAAGCATCCTTGCCTATTTATACCAAAAATAAGTTTTCCAAATCTTTCAGAAAAGATATCGTGCTTTCCAAATAATGCTTCTTCAATTTCATAAAATAATTACCTTTTTATAAATCCTGCTAAGAATTTGCTCCGAAACGAAAGTTGGCAATGTTTCACAAAATATTGTTCACAGAATTATGTCACAGAATTATGTAATTATATCACCATGTCGAATTGCATTTTCTAATATCCAGCAGGGATGACAGGTAATCACTATGTCTTGTTGGCATAATCAAGGCAAGCAGAATCAAAATTTCGTTTTCTCCGTCGAATCAGCACGATTGGTATAAACCTGCTTCAATTATTATTTGGAATTATAGTTGCAGTCAATTGGTTGATACTGTTAAGAGGAACATCTGTAGGCAACGACATTTTCGTTATTGTCAAGCAAGCCGGTGATTCTGATGTCATCAATAAAAAAATTCTCTCCCCAAGATTGCCTTCACGTTCTTATTTGCATGATGATAAATTTTTCTCGTTAGCCATTCCAAAAATGTGTTGTCTTTTTTGAGTACTGTCTTTCGACAACTGGAAGTTCAAGAGAAAATGTTTTAACGGATTTTGCAGACTACCAAACATGGCGATGAGCTTCAACTTACCTTTGTAATGATGTACTTTCCGTTCGTCTTGATCTTCAGTCCATGGATTGGTGCATCCAAAACTACAACACCGTTCTCGCTGACACCAATTCTTGCTACAACGTATCCCTGCTCAGAGACTTCAATAACTTCGCGTTTAGGAATGGATTCAGAACGACCATTGACGGTAACACGGGCTTGCTGTGGTTGGATCTTGATCTGCGTGTTCTGGACTATGACCTTGGTGACCTGCAAAATGGTGTAAAATGTCATAAATTTTGTTAATGTTTTTGCCTTATGGTTGACGAGAAACCAAAACCCACCATATTTGTATAGTAGCGGCGGAAAAAGTTTACTCATACATGTGTTTTTCCCATTTAACTTTTGCCTCCGAAACTTTTTTTTCTTTATTTTTACTCTTATGCAGTTCGCAGCGCCAAATTGCAACAAAGCTTTCTAGAGGAGTCGGATTTTGGCCTCGGTTAAAAAATAGGACCCTTAATTTCTGTGGACTGTAGTTTTTCCTAAAATCTCAAGAATGGCAATTTTTTACATGCATGAGTAATCTAATTCCGCCGCTACTTTTTCCGTCCTCCATTCAATCTCTTTTGAGAATATTTATCACATTCAAAAAGTACAATAAATTGGAGACTTGGTTTACCTGCATTACTTCCTGTGAGATAAACCACTTGAATATTTTATTCTCTCAGCAGAGACCGCAGCAAAATTGTGGTCTATGAAGGTAAAAGTTGGCCATCATTGAGTTTCAGTGCGATGAAACACATTTCCGTCAAACACGAAGAACTCTTGGTTTTATAACCTCCGTAACCAGAAGACATGTTCCACGTGTTGGGATCTTGCGACCGTGAGCTGTCAAACAATGAAAAACATTCATCATTTCAATGTGTTGTCAGCATTACGGCAATTGTGAAATTGTATTGCTTTCCTCACAAGCAAGACTGCTCTCCTGACATTACATTTCATCAATGCACGGAGATCATAGCTGTAAGTATTGTAACGTTAGTGTGAAAAAATGATCATGCAGCACTTTTGCCTAGAAAACCTGGCGCCTCACCTTCTCGCCGTTTTCTTCTTTAGCCAAAACTGCGAACTTGAAATGGCCGTTGCGTTGTTGTGCCAACAGGTGGTAGCAGTTACCAAGTTCAGCTCCGTAGACGACATTGTCGAAAGTGACAATTGCCTTTTGTCCAACGTGACATTTGCCTTGAAAGAGAATTACAAGATTTTTTACGATAATCACAAATCGTGATGATTAGGTTCTGACAGGATGAGGAATAGTCTGTCAGGGAAAAAAATAGGTTCTCTCCATGTGACATAAAAGCAAATTTAATTTGGGTACTGGCCATGTGTTCCCGAGAGGGAAATTAGTGAATTAGAATCTTGTCATGTACTACCGATAGAGAATAAGGACATCAGATGATAGTGTTGGCGAAGGTGAATTAAGAAAAGTAATATTTCCCATGTGCATTCGGCAAGGAAGTAAAGGAAATAGATACTTGCCATGCAAAAACGACTTTGAAATTAGAGAATAGGATACCTGCAAAATTTTAAAATCTTCCTATTGACAATTGGCATCACGGAAGATATATTTTTGAGACATTGAAACATCTTCTAAGCAGTGATTTGGAAGAGAATATTGTAATCTTAGTGCAGTGCATGGATCTGCTTCTAAGTAGCTGCAATTAAAATTGGCTCACGACCAGCCTGGAGCTGAAATATGGTAGAAACGAGAAGATCTATATTTGAATGGAATGCTTACCGGTGTTCTGTTCACCGAATAATTTGTCAGAAATTCTGGTGGCAATTGTCTTCTTTGCGTTGATTGGGAATACGCTGTTGATCTGTGTGTCAAATGGTACTTGGTGGAAATAGATGTCAGCAGTGGGTTTGTTGATTTTGATATCGTAGTTACGACGAAGTGGGTGCACTTTGATGGTAATTCTGATCTTTTTCTCTCCGTTTCTTACATCAACCTGGTCGTGTGACATGTATGGGTACCACACGGCTGTGAGGAAGTCTTCGACGTGGTAGGTAGCGTTACGAATCTCAGCTGGAACCTGAAATTTGAAACGAAACATGTAACTAATTAGTAATTGCATAATTAGAAAGAAAATGTTGCCTACATGAATATCACTACTTCAAGGGAGATAAACGTCACGACATGATGACCATATCCAATCTGTGCCGTTGCCAGGAGCTAAACATATTCAATGGTTCAGGTGCTTGCCACCAGGATCGTAGGTTTCCAAGATTAACACATGCTATCAGCGCCTTGCTACTAGAATCGGCACAGCCAGGGTTGAATCCGAGGACCCATGTAAATAAAACTTCCACAAATGCAGTCGCAAAAAAACCGAATATGAAGCTAGCTACTGAAAACCGGGAGGAATCTCAGTTGATTTTTCCCAATCTGAAAGTTTTTGCCTTGCTGTGCTGTTACTCACTAAATACTTCAGTTGAAATTAGATGGAGAGTTGCAGATTTTACCCAAAGTATCTAATTAACAAACATAAACAAGCTACTGTGTAGTATTAACTTTCAAGGGAAATGCCTTACATTGTCGTATTCGGTGTTGAAGCGCTATTCGTCGAAGTTTTTATCTTTCAGTGCTGTTACCTAAAAAAACTCTAGTTCAGATTAGATGGAGAGTTGTAGATTTTGCCTATCTAATAAACAAACATAAACAAGTTACTGTGTAGAATTTACTTTCAAGAAAAGTGTCTTACATTGTCGTATTCGATGTTGAAACGGTATTCGTTGAGCATGGCAGCAATCTGGGTAACGTTCTGGCATGTCTGGTGGATCTTAATTCCCTTGGCTTGGTACTTCTGGCATTCCTTGGTCTTCTTCAGAGTTTCAAGGTATTCGGCAACTTCTTGGTTTTGCTTCATAACACCCTATTTGTTGGATAATGAAATTAAAATGTATGACACGATGTTAAAACTGACAACGGTACTTAGTTAAATGATGTACGATTAGATATGTTTTATTTTTTGATACCAGGGATTGCAATTGGAGCACTCACAAATGCTGATGACTTCAAGTGTTCAAGTGTTGCCCATAATCACACACAAGAGTCTGTTTCAGAGAATCTATGGAATTGCAGCTCACGTATTCCCAATTCTCACAAGTATTCCCAATAGTAATTTCTCCCCACACTTTCAAACTTTTTTGCTGTTTTTCTTCAAAAAAGTCGCCCCTCATTCAAGGCTTCATGTTGAGAGATGAACTTAAAACACATTTAAGACCTCTGAAAATGGTAAAATACTCAGATGTATGTTAACCACTGAAGTCATGATACTAAGTTTCAAATGTAAGGTAACAAACATTACTTTGCTATAACTCTACGTTCTCGGGTAATAAATGTTGTTTTACATTTTTCCTACCTCAATTCGGATTTGTGCATCTTGTTTCTCGATCGAGTGGCCGATTGTGACCTTCGCCTTCAGGACTGAAGTAATATCCAATTCACGAATGGCGTTGAAGTTGATTTCAGGTACTTGTGGGAACTTAATCTCGCTTTCAATCTTAACCTGAAAAGGAATTAGAAAATGAATTTTAAAATCATTCAGTCGTTTCCTAAAAATAACTTAGGCCGAGGCTCTGATAGAATCAATTGTTCTCTGAAATAACTAAAACCAAGGATCTAGCAGGGTCAGGTGTTATTTAAAATAACTTGTATCGAAGGACAAACAGAGGGAATAGTTTTATTTCTGGACTCCACCACATTATTTTAGTGTCTCATCAATTTACTTTTGAATAACTTCTGCACATGATATCATCCCAATGAACTTATCGTTTAATAATATAACGTATTCTTAGACAACCTGCTTTCCAGTTTTTGAAGGTCCACTTGCGGATAGGTTTGGGAGGTTATACTCAATTGCCCGGGTGTCTAAATTGTCCGTGAGCTTTCCCTAAGCCTATTGAATGCTTCAGTGGTTTCTCCTAGTCCTTCCGACCAGCTTCAAGTCTTTTCCGAAAACGTCCAACACAGTAATTTCTTAATTTTAAATCTTTACCGCATTATTTGTATTTCTGAATTCACAATCATTTTTCAATCTTTGCCATAATGAGATGTGGTGGTCTTCTAGGCCTATTTCAACCTCCAGTTTATTTCGGGAGACTTGTCAAGGGTTGATAGAGACCAGCCACAAAAAGGACAACGTGATGAAACTTACGACGTATGGTTTTCCACTGTGACGACCTTCGAGAGGTGATCGAACGAAGAGGATGTTAACGTTCTTGGTTGGCTTGGCAATGCCAGATCCGATAGCGAAATGAGCAGAGTACTCTCGCTGAGCTGATGAAGATGGTCCGGATGCGATCAATGAGAGGTCTGTAGTGTAGACAACACCGCCTGGTTTGGAAGAAGGAGGAAAGTTGGTGGTTAAAGTGGATGATGATTCGGTGGAAACGAAGTGAATTATGTAACATTTGACATCCAATAAACTCTGAATTTAACAGTATGGTTCGTCGATTTGTGCAGCTAGAGGTACCTACTTGCAACAATAGGTAGCGATTGAAACGACATTAATGCTGCCTAAATTTCACAACCACTCGCCACATTTTGAGAAGCTAATTGCGAAACGTTTTGCGTTTCAACGGGTGAACGACTCCTTACCGGTCGACGACAAGTAGATAAGAGTCAGTGTGATGGGATTAGACAAGTTGTAGTGCGTTTATTGAAGATACCAGCAAATCCAAAGTGCAGACAACGTTTCTGAAGCTACCAATAACTATTTACTCTGTTATCGTTCATTAAAAGTTTCAACGGGATATTTTTTACCAGATCTGTCCTAAAAAAATGGTACGTGAAGAACGTTTTCCAGAAAGCGGTAAATCAATCAATAATTCAGGATTTCTGCGTGTCATGTTGAAGCTCAAATTCCATGGAGTCAAGAACAAAAATGTTGGGCTGTAAAGAATAGCTAAAATGTCACCAGGATGGAATTCAGGAACACTTGCAAAGTTTGGCCCCTTTGCGAAGAAACCCCTGCTTACTTCTTGTGTTCTTCAGGATCTGGTGAGCAAGATATCCAGATCTCAGTTTCTGCTTGTTTCCTGATTCGTATCCGGTTTCTTGTTCGTCGTCGTTGTAATCCTTAGAATCGTCGTTGTTGTAGTATTCAGATTCCTGTTCGTCGTAGTCGGAGTATTGGTTCTTCTGTTGGTGATGCTTCTGGTGACGACGAGGTCTCCTGTTCTGGTATTGGTCCTGCTCGTCGCTGTCAATTGCCCACTGTTGTTGCCTTCGTTCACCGTAGATCTCTTCGTTGTCTTCGTTGCTCCATTTCGATGGGAAGAATGGTTTACCACGGCGTTGGTACTCTTCAACTTCATCGCTGTCAGATTGGTATCCACTGTTGACGTTTGAACCGGTGGAACCGATTTTCTTGATTGCCTTTGTGATCTGGTCTGTAAATGAAAATGAAAGAGGATGGTTCTGTTTAGAATATGAATTGAATGGATGATAACATTGTTCAGTAAGCGTATCAAAGACCCACAACTACCTTGAATGGGATGCCCTCTCAAAATAAATTTACAGCACCATTCTCCACCACAACTACCAGCAGCATCAACGTATTGGACATCCACATGTCACATTTATTGAAATGAAGTTTTTTCATTTAAAGAGGATGTGTCAATTACGACTGATTCTCTTGCTGCATTTAGATTTTCAAAATTTCAAAATGAAACATGAACCAAAGTGATAGACTCGAGCAGGTTCCAGGAATGTGCTAAGTGTCCCTAAGATATGGATAGTGTCCCTAAGATATGGAGTGTGTCCCTAAGATATGGATAGGGTCAGTGGTGTTCTTTTGAACAGTGCAGTTTGCGGATCATAAAATTATCAATTATTGGGCCATTTCACAGGGTATATTTTATGAGTTTTTCTTTCTCTCTCCCAATTCAGCCAGTTATAGACGTCTGATATTGTTTATGAATTGTTGAGTACATTTGAATATAATTGAATTATTGAACTAATTTTTCAGCTGGCACGATAATAAAGGTAATCTGGTTGGAAGTGAGGAGTAAAGCCACCTTCACCAAATCTTACCGAAAGTAGCAACTATCTTGGTTTCCTTCGTTTCGCTGTTGGTTAAGTCCAAGTTGAGCTGGTATTTCCTGAAACGAAGTGTTTGAGCTGCGGACAGGTAGTAGAGTCCTGCGTTGAGACCGTTCTTGCTGATCTTCTTGAAGATGTCGTTGATGTCTTCGAAATCTTGTTCAGACTCTTGTTCAAGGGTGAAACTCAGGCCGAAGTATTTCTGACCGAAATGTTTGGTTTTCTGCATAATAGGAAAATAATTATGTTGTATACTGTTGATATCCAACAACATGCAAGTCCATCATGAAACATTAATGAGTCCCTTAACACAAGTACATGCAGTTGATCATGGCAGTCATTATTGTTTCTGTGAGTGTACATCCCCCCGAACAATTTCTTGCAGCCATGGCCAGATACGGTATATCCTTGGTATCCAGGTACAGTCAGAAACAAAAATGTCGCCCATGATCCAATCTAGGTATTTGTACTTTGCTATAAAGTTGAATACATCACAACATTGGGGAGCAAATTTTACACCTACAGGTCATTGCAATCCAAGCCTAATATTACCAATCTCTCTTTCCTTACAAATGATGAACAACGAGTATGAACCATTGCTGAATAGAATGCATATCTGTTAAGAACAAGCGCTAATATGGAGAAATTGAATTTTTGCAATGGTATGTTGAAAAGGAGATGTTGCAATGGAGATTGTTGCAACGGTATGTTGTTAAGAGTGTTTCACATATCGCAAGATAAGGGGAAATGATTACGGAAAATAATGGGCTAATCTCAATAATGGAAAGCTGCAGGTAATCTAAAATGAAGGAAAGGTGAGAACAATGGGTGTATAATTTGACAAAGTTGGATTGCGCTTGTAAATTTCCCTCGAAATAATGGCAGCTTGGTTTTTTCGTGGATACCTAAGCAACAAATGCACTTTGGAATGGAGGAAATAACACATCATTACAATATGAAACATGACGGTTAAATGCTTTCGTAAAATATGAAATAATAACTACGTGGCTTTGGTTACCTGGTTTAGTTCCTTGACAGTCTTGATAACTTTGAAGTTCTTAGAGTCGGTGACCGGAGCAAGCTGGTTAAGCTTGTCGATTGCTGTGTACGGAATGACTTTGTAGGTCACAATTTCAATCTTGGACGGATCTTGAATCTTGCTCTTTGATGGAAGAACGTGTTTCACAGCAAACTGGTTGTTCTTGAGGTCAGCTGAGAGGACAATGGCACCGGGCAGGAAGAATTTGAACCTCCTCTCTACGCCTGTTTCGTAGGTTTTCAGGTTGGAGTAGCGAGCGAAGCCAGTTCTTGCCATGACCCTCCAGGTGTACCTGAAAACAAAGATCCAACATCGTTTTTTAATTTATCTCTAAATATCTTTAGTTCTTTTTAATATCAGTAAAATTGCTATCACATGTACAACTGGCTGTGAGTAAAAAAACAGAATTTAACGGGTTATCTTTGGAATACAGAATAACTTCGTTGGTCGTCAAGCAGAATTGGCAAAATTTGTGGAATGATATGCAGGGAAAAGGTGCTGGAAAATGATACGCCAACTGTCATCTACACGAGAATTGGGCCCCCGTGCACTCCAGACGTGCAAATCGCACAATCTGCTAGAACTCATTTTCTTCAAGTATGGTTTTTCTATTGGTAAATGTAGGAAACGAGGGAGGAAAGTTGATATGGAAGTTAATTACAGGAGCATCAACACGATTTGGAGATATTGATAGGCAGACTTACAGTGGGTTTACATCGAGGATAACGCTGATCTTTTCTGGGATGAGTGTTCCTTCAGACAGTTGCGGTTCTGTTCTGATCTTGATTTCACCCTTAAGAGATATCAGACCAGTTGTTTCAGCGCTAGCAAAGTAAGGAAGACCAAGTTGGGTTGGGATGATCAACGTGACTTCACTTGTCTTCAACACCTTCTGGTAGTTGACTGGGATACCTTCGTTGTTCCTTGCAGCCTTTGCCACCAATTCTAAATCGGATTGAAAAGTTAAACAGTTACCACTTCGGAGAGAGCTGTTGTGATGCTGAAGGTGTCAACATGTTCTAGTCGCTAACCCTCTTTTACATTGAGAGGCTAACCCACTTTTACATTGAGAGAACTGCATTTTGAACAAACTACAACATATACCAGAGTTACAGTATATTTCGCTTACTTTTCAATTGTGTATTCTTAATATTCCATCTCGAACCGAGATATTTGAAATTTACCAATATATTTCTCTCTTTCCCATATTTATAGCGATGCTATATTGAGCCGACTTGTTTCAAAATTTTCCATTGGCAGTCTCTCGTTATCGTGCAATGAGATGAATGAATATTGAGCTGATGTCAGAGTATCATGCTGATTTGTTTCTAAAATTCCCAATCGCCGTCCCTTTTCAATAGTCAATGAGCGTACTGGTAAAAAGTTCAGCTGAATTGAAAACCCAGTAAAGAACATAAAACGGTACTATTAACTACTCTTATATGACTGTCAAAAATATCCAGGGCGTTTCGTGAAGATGACGTTCTACTACAATAAATACTTAGAAAATAATATGCCTAATTTTAAAAGTATGCAGCGAAGATAGAAGAGGATCGGTAATTTTGCAGGAACTGAAAGAGTAAGGCAATTTTAAATTCTTTAAAAGGCAGTCAATTTGGTATTTTTATCGCTTTTTCCTTCTTAAAAATGAATAAACTCGGTTTGCTTTACGGAGGCGAATTTTTCTCACGCCATTCAATTTTTCGATGTCTCGAGGTTTTTCCCCGCTTATCGCTCATCCGTGAATACACTATACACACGTATAATAACGTTCTGCGATACTCCGGAAGTGTATCTATTTCAATATCGACTTAAACCGGGCCTACTTATGACATCAATACTAGCGGTAACTTACGGATCAAGTACTCAATGGCTTCTTCGTCAATAGGGAACATGCGTTGGATTTCACCAGAGATGCGGAGGAATGCAGATCCATCAAGTTGTCCCTTGCCGATCTTTGGGTCGAGTTGCAATTGTTCCTTGATCTGGTCGAGAAGTGAGTCGTATTGGTGACCTTTGGTCAGTGGAAAGAGGGATTTTTCACGCAGCACCTTCTGGTAGAGGTGTTCGACGTTGAAGGTGTTTATACCCAACTGTTTGGGAATGAATAATAAAGATTGTCACTTAGAGGTAAGCAGATAGTATTCTTAGCTCACAATCACAAAGAAATTAGCTACAATACACTGCCAATCAAGATCATGAAATTTTTGGCTATCTCACCAAAATCTCACAAAAATTAGCTGCCACACAATGGCGATCAAGAACACAAATTTTGGGGAATCTCTGAAAAATACGTTAAAGACTGAGATTTGAGCGTATTTCTTGAAATTAGCGCGGAGATGGTGCAAATCAAGAACATGAAATTTGGGAGAATCTCATAAAATTAGTAAAATGTTGAATGTGGTCAAGCTGTAAAAAAGAACTCAACACTTTTCAAGTGATTTCCATAACTACTATGATCCGTGTTTATAAGGTGTACTTTTCGATTTTCCCAAGATTAAGCGACACAGATGAAGATTCGTGGCAAGTGGTAATTGCTCAGTTGATGTGACTGTGTTGCCCATCTTGTCGCATATGGGCCGAAAATGGAACGTAATAGCCATTTTGAGCATCTATTTTTCACTAGTCCCAACTAGATGTGGTGTCAAACTTGGCAGCTAGGTAGACCATTGGCAATATATCACTGTCTCCACTAAACAGTCACTGTGTGTCAACGTTCATCCGGAGTACCCCATTGTTTCATTTTACATTTAAACAGCTCTCCAGACTGTGGTATTGTAGACTTAAAGTCATGGTGTTTGGTCTCAAAGTTGCGGTCTAACCCTATGACTGTGGATTTAATTTAGGAAAGTTTTTAAAATTTTTTAGTTTGCGTTTCTTTCTTTAGCATGATCGGTCAGGTTTGGCGATTTCCAAACTCATATTTTGAAACGTCAGCCTAATTATTCTGTTGACTGAAACCAAAGTTGTAGTAATTTATTTATTTGCTGAAATTAATTGACTGAAAATCCTTGAAGGGCACAAGATTCTTGATGGCTTCCATGGAGGCCAGCAACAGACAAAGGGCTAGTGTCACCCCGAAAATGGCCGCTCCCAGACTGTTTAGCTTAACCATTTGTCTGTTATTGGCTACTATAGTAGCCACCAAGGATTTTGCACCCTTAAACTTCCTTCAGCCAATTCGTTTAAGCAGATGGTGAAACGCTAAAAAGTTTTGTTTCAGTCAACAAAATAAAGGCTGAAATTTCAAAATTATGAGATAGGAATGTGCTGAAATTTAAGGAACATGCCACAAATGCTAACCGAACTGCAATTATAAAATTCGTCCAAAATTAACTACACATTCAAAAGGATCCCGCTCATTTTAGCACTTTCTCCCCACCTACCTCAATCGGCATGTAGTTGAATCCTGCTGCTTCGCGTGTGAGGCCGAAGTAAACTGCTTCAGGGATGAGGGAGTGCTTGCTACCGAAAGTTGCAATCTGCTGGATGAATCCGAATTGCAATTCCTGGGAGTAACGGGAAGCGATGTAGTTGAACGAGTATTGGAATCCTTCCTTGATTGGCTTAACAAGCTGGAGAACTTGTTTGGACTTGTTGATCCTGTGATGAAAAGAAATGCAGAAGAATTTACTGGAATCCGCCACATTAAGCCATGCAAAAACCCATGATTTCGAGATGAAACCAATGCCGTTCGGTTGACAGCACGGTATGTCTTTTCGAATTTAAAGCATTTGAGCATCCTCGCAATAAGAAAAGATCATGCTCTTGTCACATGAGTATCGGTGAAATAACCTCAACTCATTGCATTCTCACATTCTGAAGCATTCCTCTTAATACAGGCGTTCCAAAAAGAACGAAAAGTGAACAGATCCTGTGTCTCTCAGGGGTTCATAAGTGATGGCTTCAAGTCGTTTTTTTAAGAAGAAACATTCTGCTACTTTAATCCCAGTGCCTTGCATTTTTGGGAGCAATTCTGTTTTTAAAAATGGTCCAAACATTTGGATTCCAAGTACCTGCTTCAACTTAAAAATCGCAAGCCTCTCCAACACTGTGATTTCCGTCAGGAATTGCGCCATGCTCATTTACTCTTGTTAAGCCCTGACTTAAGTGTATCTAATAGCATTAACAGGTGAGTGAGTTGACACTTACAAGTTCTGTAGCCTTGGCTGTTGTGCCTTTAGGTTGGCCAGTGACTTCAATGTGGTCCTGATGTAGGAGACAACTTGGTTGGATGGCTCAAACCAGGTCCTCATTGCGATCTTCTGGAGATAGACGAGTGGGATGTCACTGTAGACTGCAACGGAGAAAGCGGACAGCCTGACCTTGTGGTCGAGTTGCGTGTTGAGGACTGTGGAGGTCAAGAACTGCTGGACGGTTTCGACGAACTTGGGGTCGTTCTTGCGGTAGTACGAGTGACGAGATACCAAGTGGGTAAGAGCAAAGACTGCCTTGGACTTGACCTGGGTTGTGGTGTCAAATTCACCCTTAATGATCTTCTTAAGGATTGGGTAGATCTCCTTGTGGCCGATGTTACCAAGAGCTTGAACGTAGACAGCTTGCTGGTAAGGCTTCTGCGACGATTGGAGCTTGTTGATCAAGTAAGGGATATACTCCTGCGTGATTTCACTTTCGTGCTCGCTACCGAATTTGCCGAAGATGTACACTGGGTACTTGGTAACTTGGGCACGTGGGCTGATGGAGGACTGACGCACCAAGGTAGTGAAAGCTAGGAGAGTTGTTGTATACAGTTGGTTGCGAGTCTTGGTTGACGAATCAATGTGCTTCAAGATGTTCTGAAATGTTTACATGATAAAATTTGACAGTTTGTAAAATTGAAATTAGCAGTGACGCTTGGTTATACGATTTCCTCAGCTATGCATAATGACTTCTCGAGTTCCTTTTAATTAAATTTTTGAGTGTTTATGACAGTCGTGTGACTCCGTCTGCTTTTCAGAAGAGGAAACTGTAGGACAATCATCAGTAATTGTAGAAAAATTGGAATACTTGCAATCGCATCGTATGGACAAGATGATGCTTTGATTTTAGTCTAATAACCCAACGAGAGATAAAAATTAAAAGAGAAAATTCCCTGTTGGAATAAGCAAATGAAGTAGTTTTAACTCTTTTGAAAATATCTTGGTGACTCTGTGTGATTATTTGGCTTGTAGTTGCTTGCAGTTGTATTTAGCTGTTGATCGTCCAATAAATTATCAGCATTTATTATAAGAGAGCGGTGAGTTAACTCATCCTGCAGTACCTTAATGCGACGTGCACACTCGTCCCGGAGTATCCGAGTATGACGAGTGACCTCTTTCACAAACAATGAGTCTCTTGATCTTGGTTATTTTTCAAGAGAAAAAAGTGAAAAGATGTGAGCAAGTTTTGCGATATGATAATGAATCTTTCAGATACTGAGATAGTTGTTTGTGTTGTCAGCTTTTGTCTCAGGATTGTCAGACGCCTTTCTAAACAAACATATTGCCTGTCTTGCGCCATGAATTTCCAACTTACAAACAATTCCTTCACGAGTTCCCTTGTTGGGGTCTTTGTGTATTTTGGAATAGTTGCAATGAGCTGAGCAGCCTGTTCGCCTCGTAGTTCTCCTCTTTCAATCAGATCCTTGAGCAAGATGACAGATGGGTTTGTTCCAGTTATGGTCATTGCATCGAGGAAGATTTGTCTGAAATAATCATGGAATGAGAAATCAGAGATAGGTCAGGATTTAAGGTAAACGTTACAGGACCCAGGAAAATCCATTTGAAAAAAGAGAAACCAGTCCAATCTCTTGTAAAATCAGTAGGTCATCCTATCACAATGGAGCTGGAACGTTAAGTCGGCCTTGACCGACATAAAACCACATCTAGTTAGTACTGTTCAACTCTCAGGCCTTTTTGTGGAGAGTACACAACCATGCAAGCCTTCACCTCAGGCAAGCAGTAATGTTTTGAAGCCGTAATGTCCCAGTAAATCAGCATTAAAGACGACCATTTATGGGTGAGTCCATTTTTGTTAAAATGACTGTACATCGACAATGAAAAGAAGATGTTAATTTGCCAATCGTGGTCTCAAATGATAGATAGAAAGGAACTAAAGAGTCTGATGCTTGATCCAAAATTGTGTCATAAGAGTACAGCACCAGCAAGTCTTTCAAAAGGAACTAAGTAATGATAGTGTTTGATCCAAAATTGCGTCACCAGCAATGTCATTAAAAAGGTCTTAAATAGTGGTAGCTAATGTTTGTTCAAAAATTGTGTCACAAGAGTACAGTACCAGCAATAGTCATTAAAAAGGAAATGAATAGTGGTGGCTAGTGCTTGATCCAAAAGTGTGTCACAAGAGTACAGCACCAGCAATAGTCATTAAAAAGGAAATGAATAGTGGTAGCTAATGCTTGATCAAAAATTGTGTCACAAGAGTACAGCACCAGCAAGTCATTTAAAGGAACTAATTGTGCTTGTGGTTGATCCAAAATTGTGTCACAAGAGTACAGCACCAGCAATAAATAGTCATTAAAATGAACTAAGTAGAGCTAATGTATGATCAAAAATGTGCTACAAGAGTACAGCACTAGCATAGTCATTACCACATTTACCAATATTTGTGTGAGAAGCAAAAGAAACCAAAAGATCATTTGAGGGTCAAATTGATTACGAACTTGGCAGTTTGCTTTTGGAATGAGGTGTGTTCCTTTTCTCCGCCAGTTGTCTTCTGGTAAACTTCTTTAAGTTGATCATAGCTCAACAGCTCCAACAGTTTGGACAGGGTCTCGATTTTTCCGAGAACGTTCTTCTTTGAGATCTTCTCTGGGGTCTCCAAGTCTCGAGCGATGTCACGGGCCAACAGCGGAGCTTCGCTGATGATTCTCGAGAACGGGAGGCGACGAGGGTTGACGAGAATTGCAGCCTTGGTCAGACCTGGTTTTTTGCCTCCTGTCAATCCTTGTCCTTCGTAATCGTCTCCCTGTTCTTTGTCCTCGTAGTCTCCGCCTTCGAAATAGTCCCGACCGTATTTTGTGGACACCTTCGATGACGATGGGTACCTGCGACCGTATGCATGCCTGGCCGATCCGTGCCTGCGACCAAATGCATCACCGGTTGTGTCGTATTTGTACCTGGAGTCGTACGCTTCTTCGCTTGAGTCTCCGAGGATGTTTGGAAGCCAAGAGAAGTTAGGCCTCTCTTCATCACTCTCGTCTTCATCCGCATCCTCGTTTGTGTCCCGACGCCATTGGTCGCTGCCGTATGACTCATCACCCGAAGATGAGCCAGAACCAGAATCGGACTTGTAGAGCGGGAAAGTGTAGACGACAGAGCTGATGGTCCTCAGATCTCCTGGCACGTGGATCTGTTCCCTGATCTTTTCAACGTTCTTCAAAGTTATGTTCAGTGTTGTCGATCCGTAGGTCTTCTCGGTTTTCATTGCAAGCGGTTGGACAAGGAATTCTTCTTCGTTGCTGATCTTCTGAATCAAGCCATTCGAGATGACCACTCGTGACTGGTAAGTGCGCTGAAAGACAACAGGAAATAGACAACGATGCAACTGAGCAATCATTACGGGGACAGTTCTTCGAAGTGAAAACTGGATGGCAATAATTTTTTTAACAATCGAAGGAAACATGATCCGAAATTCTCAACAAAGGAAGTGATCAGTTCTTGTTATTGGACATTGATCACTGAAGGTATGGCTTTGCCAAAGATATCAAGAGGAAATATACTCTCTGTTGGTGAGCATACAAGTTACAGGAATATGTGGTTATCAACCATGATGGGAAGATGTGAGCTCACTTGTCAAATAACAAAATTGTGGTAATGTTTGATCCAAACGCCTTATGGAAGGAAGTCCCTTCATCAATGTTCCTGAGAAGAGGTAAACTCTCTTGGTGCCACTCAATAACAGGCAAAAGTGTATGCAGCCTTTCACCTGTTTTCCTTCGCCAGGTATCAGTGTGAATCCGAAACCCAGAACAGTGGCTGATCACCAATCTTAATCAGAACCATATATCCGTAAGTGATCTGCGTTCTTCAACCAACGAAAAAAGTTTCACTAACAACAGGGCAGGAAGTGTTGACACCAACCAACTCATGAACTTGTAAACTTTCACTCCAGGGACGCGGGTGTACAGCACAAAAATAATAATGACTCTCTTATACAAGTACCCAATGGGAGGCAGTATTGTTTGTGTGGCTGTTGATCCCCCTGAGAGAATGGCTAAGCCATGGCCAGGCACGGCACATCCATGATACCGGACATGTACAACTACAGAAACAATACTGACTCTTATGATCCAATGTAAGTACTTGTATTGTAGGAGGCATTGTTGCTTCTGTGACTGTAGACAGGGCCACGAAAACGTTATTGGCCATAAACATTTTCTGTCCATTCAATGATTTGCAACTTCTTTTATGTCTATAAAATCGGGTGTCAGCTGCAATCGGACTACATGTGCAAACTTAGCAAGGCTCAAAAGTTTTTGGCTGTATAAAAACAACAAAATTTGCTATTTTTAATGTTTTCATGATTTTTTGTTATCTATTGTTTTTATGGCTCAATCCAAGGATATCATCACCTTCATCGGAATTACATGTTCATATCCATCGTGGTTGCAGCTCCGAAAAGTCTCAGATCACAATATATGGTAAAAACTACCAGTTTAATTTTCTGCTCTGGCCGTGTTCGCAATTTATTTCGTAGCAGTTACCGGCCAACATTTCAAAATTGGTGGTCCGAACGAGTTTTTACACACGGTCAAGTCGCCTAAATAGGATAGAAAGATTAGGTTATATCAGGTTAGATTAGGATGCTAAGTTAGGTTAAGTTTGGGTTAGATTAGGTCAGGTTCGGTTATGCTACAGTTTAGGTTAGGAGACTATAGATAAGGTTGGGTTTGGGTAGAGTTAGTTTTACTAAATCCCAGAGGAAGGATTCCAACTCGTCCAGTCCAATGTCGGCAGGTATTTCGAAATCCTACCTTTATTTCCACCAGTACGGCTCTGACTTACCTCCCAGTACTGTCCTTCGGCTGAGATTCCTGGCTTGTTGCTGGCCCCCTTCGGCGTCAAGGTCTGGAAGACTGGGAACTGTTCGTTGGCGCATCGGCTGAAGTTGGTCGTCTTGGTGATCAGCCAAACTGGTTCGCTCTCTGATCGCCTTTCAACGTCGCTCAGTTCGGCGTTGGCCTTGATGATGCTCTCCGGGATTTGGTGCCTTTCGTAGATGACTTCGCATTCACCAGAAATACCCTCCTGCGAGCAGACATTTTTTGAAAGAAGAGACATAGATTGAAAGGTTTGTGACTGGTTGGCGATCATACCCCTTAGAATATTTTTACGGCGCTAACGTAACATTGATAACCAATTGATTTAGTAAATAAAAAGATGATTAAAAGTATATCCTTTTCAAATTCACGTGTGGAGAGGTCATTGCAATTGACACGGTTGGCATGGTTTTCCGCCGGTCAAGTGAGAATGCAAAACTTTAAGCAGTTTCACACTGAGTAGTTCTTTGAAATGTTTGGGAGAGTTGAACGTTGAAGACGGGACAGATTTAATCATGGTTGACTACTTGGTAAGTAGGGAAAAGCGACGAAACTCAATCAGCGCAATGTCAAGCGGTTTGCCATCATTGAAGAGTAACCTTACACCGTGTTAGAATGCTCGGATTTTTGCACGAAACTTTTTTAGATCGTCTGTCCAAAACAGATTGTCACTTGCAACAATATGCAAAGGAGGATGTTGGAGGACTTATCTTTGCCAATCGTGCAAGCGACAATCTGTTTTGGACAGACGATCCCAGAATATCTGATGCAAAAATCTGTCCATTCTGACACGGCTTTACACTGTCACATCTCGTACCTTGTGTGCAAACATTTCGGCCTAACGCTTCACACTCTTCAATTTAAATACACAGAAAAACTTTAATTTCTATGCCGAGAATGAAGTTTTCGACCTAGTTTTCATTGTTGAAAGAATTCTGAATTCACACTTAGCACACTTGGGAGCATTCTTACCTCATATCTTCAAGTGGAATAAGGAGTAGTCCCTTTATGGGCTTTAACCAAGGCTAACTAATCATAATGACTCTATCAGAGGGGGTATCTTTTATGAAGAGTCAATAAGAATCCCTTTGAGGGAACAACGTTGACGGATTCAACGTTGTTTCAAAACAATGTTACTGACCTCCTTTATCTTGATAAGCTTCTGTGCTGATTCTCTTTTGTTCTGAGTGTCCTTCAGCGTGCTAGAGATGTCCTGTAAGACGGCCGCCTCGTCACTAGATTCCTCGGCCTTTGACCCCTGTTGTCCAGCGCTGGTGAGGATGTTGTTATTCAGGAGGAGTGCACTGGCCAACGACTTCTTGAAGTTGACCACGAAGGTTGGTTCACCCTGTTTCACCTTCAACTCCGTGACCTTTCCGAATTCCAACTTGACCACGAAGGGTGTTTCGAGTTGGTGCTTGATTTCGGACTTGAACGAGGAGGAATCTCCCTTGTTGGTGATCTTGGTTGCCCATTCTTCACCAACAATGGCCTCGTTGATCTCACCCGAGACGATATCGACGGGCTGAAAAAGAGAATTTGGATATCCAGTTTTCACTCAAGACATCTACAGAGACTATCCGATAAAAATTCACTGACAATTTTTTTTAAATTTATCATTCTTTTTTAATTAAAAAAATTGGTGAGGTCTTTCTCTGCACGACAACATTATCAGGACCGAAAATGAATCCCAATTCTCTCTTGTGTCGCGCTGTCCTGCATTTAATTTTGCAAATGTATCGCATCTTTTGAGGAAGAATGCTCGATTGGGGCCCAACACTCTCAAGAGTTTTTTATCAAACAAAAAACTTCCTATTTGTCTCCAAAGGTAACTGGATCTGACCCGCCTCGGAAATTGCTCGCTGGGGGCCCCGGCCTGCAATAAAAAATTGCGATAGCATTTGTAAACGCGCGCCCCGGAATCGTACCCCGAACTGATTTTGGCCATTTCTCTTCCACCTCTCAAACGGTTGCAACAATGTGGGGTTATGAAAACGGTAAATCAATCCACGCATTGTTGAGTTGCGGAAATTGAAACGGCGATGTAAAGTCGAAAGGGGTAACGGCTGTTTTTTCCTTCTTTCTTTTCATTCAGAGCCCGTCAAACAGCAGTGCGGTTTCGGTGCTGTCGCCGGGCAACCGCAAATAATTCTCCCTTCGTCCCTTAACCTGCACTTCAATCGATTTTGCTTTCAGAACAAAAAAACACGTTTGTTAAGCTTTAAGTGGGTTTTACCAAATGACTGCATAGCGCATTGTCTCTAAAAGGTTGTTAAAGTTGCGATAATTTGTTGCTACAACTCATCAAGATTTTGATAAATCAGTGGTGTAATCTGTTCAATGTACGCAGGACAAATTCTATGGATGTCGATGCACAGTCACGGCAACATTAATGTACCCATAAATGTCTGCCAATAACACTGTACTTATACTTAAAAACTGGAAACATCAGGCGGGTTATGGCCCGTACTTTGATAACTGAACATACCTTGATCACAAGAGTCTTTTTCTCTGGCACTTGGATGATTGCTTTGTACTTCAATTCAAATCCGGCATATTGATGCTTCAGTTCCGGTTGTCCGCTTAGAACGCGACCTTTGACCTTGTAGACGTATTCATGTCCTTGCTTCCATCCTACAGTGTGTAAAATCGTAAGGTTGGAAGGATAATTTGAAACGCTGGGAAAATTACAAAATCAAACAGCCGTATTCCACATGGCAACGTGCCCTCAAATTCAACTCAATGGAGCCAAGTCAACAGACGGATGCATCTTTCAACAATGCAACAATGGAAAAGGAATAAGCGTTGTGCATAGAAATGAAATTTTCCCAACACAAATCTATCCATTGAATTGGTTCTATTGAGTTTAACCTGAGGGTGAGTTGCTAAATTGATGATAAACTCGGCCGAATGATAAAACTCGTAAGCAAAACATGAAAGGACACATGTTTAAGAGTTGCAAATTTGCACATTTGAACCCACCTCACTTAATCTGAAAAGGGTATGAGACAAAAGCTGAAATTTTCTCGTCGGAGAAACTTAATCCGGACTTGATTGAGCTAGTTAATCTGGACTTGATGGTGTAAATTATAATCCGGACTTGTAGGAACAGATTACTCCGAACATAAAGATCAAATTAATCCGGCCTGGAAGATCAAATTACTCCGGACTTGAGCAGGCAAATTAATCAAGGCTTGAAGTGGCTTTTTAAACCGGGCTTGAAGGAGCAAATTAATCCAGTCTTGATAGAGCAAAATAATCTCAGGACTTGAATAGGCAAATTAATCAAGGCTTGAAGTGGCTTTTTAATCCGGGCTTGAAGGAGCAAATTTATTTATTTTATTTATTTTATTTTATTTATTTATTTACAAAACAATACTGCCACAAACAGTTATGGTGGCAGGGTGAGCAAGGTGTCAAAGCAAACTTTTAATCCAGTCTTGATAGAGCAAAATAATCTCAGGACTTGAATAGGCAAATTAATCAAGGCTTGAAGTGGCTTTTTAAACCGGGCTTGAAGGAGCAAATTAATCCAGTCTTGATAGAGCAAATTAATCTCAGGACTTGAATAGGCAAATTGATCAAGGCTTGAAGTGGCTATTTAAAGCACGGGCTTGAAGGAACAAATGAATCCCGATCTTAAATCCCCACATATAGATTTGCTGTTTGTTAAATTTGCTACTAAAAAAAATTAAAAAAGTATTTTTTTTCCTTTCTTTAAATTTTTTTCATTAAAATGGACTCACTAACCGTAGTTACTCCATGCAGAAGCAACAGTGACATGAAATGGAATAAAAGAAAAAGAAAATAAGTATCAAAGCGATTTAAAATTGAATTTTAATAGTGCGCATCACTTACCGTAGCTTTCCCATCCAGAAGCAACAGTGACTGAAATGCAATAACGGAAAACAAAATAAGCATCACAAAGCGAATGAATTAAAATTGAAATTTCATTGTGCGATGAACAGCGAAAGTCACATACTCCTCATTCCACTTGAAGATATGAGCTAAGAATGCTCCCAAGTGTGCTCAGAGTGAATTGAGAATTCCTTCAACAATGAAAACTCGGAGGAAAACTTCATTCTCGGCATAGAAATTAAAGTTTTTCTGTGTATTTAAATGGAAGAGTGTGAAGCATTCTCAGCTCATATCTTCAAGTGGAATGAGCTGTACAGCTTCTATTTTCAATGACAGAACCAGGATGTTCCGAATGCTGAATTACCCCTATGAGGTTAGATGGATGCAATGCGTGTGGTGCCGCATGAATTTGCACAACAAAGCTCTGTTGATACTGGCACGAAAGTACCGTTTCCAGTTACAGACTTTCTTGCATACATTTAATTTAATTTAATTTAATTTTACAATACTGCCCCAAAGAACTTTGGGGGAAGGGTGCACACGCTCCAAAGTACCTAAACATCCGAATAAAGACTAACTGGAACAGTTAGTGTGTCTTGCGTAAAGACTCACTGGAATAGCTAGTCTTTCTTGTGTAAATACTAACTGGAATAGCTAATCGTTCTTGCGTAAAGACTAACTATGGAATAGTCTTTCTTGCAAAAAGACTGATTAGAATAGTTAGTCATTCTTGCATAAAGACTAACTGGAATAGCTAATCGGTCTTGCGAAAGATGAACTGGAACAGTTAATCGTTAATCGTTCTTGCGTAAAGACTACCTGGAACAGTCTTTCTTCCATAAACACTGCGACTGGAATAATTACCCTTTCTTACGTAAAGACTAACTGGAATAGTTAGTCCTCCTTGCATAGGTACAGAATATAACTAGACTAATGCAAGACTAACTGGAATTGTTGATGGAAAAAAATGACGGCAGCTGTCGAAGTGCGTGGACTAAAGGGATGAAAAGGAACAAAACGTTTTTCAAATTTTTGTTGGCCACAGCATTGTCGCGGCGGAATTAATGTACCCAAATATGTGTTTTCCCATTTAAGTGTTGCCTCCGAAACTCTCTTTCCTTCTTTTTATACTCTAATGTAGGTGGTAGATATTAAAGAACCAGATTGAAACAAGGCTTTCTGGAGGTGTCAGATTTTGACCTTGGTTATGAATGAGGATTTTTAATTAATGTTTCTTGAAGTTTTTGTTAAATTCTCATTAATGACATTTTGCATGTGGTGTGCATTAATTCCGCTGGCACTTTACACAATATCGGTTTGTGTTTACAATATTATTAGACAATATCGGTTGCATCTACTTTCGTCTAACCATTAGAAGAAACATTTGATTGCAACCTTTCAATTTGCAGCTATGTTGCAATTATTTCCATTACGCAGTTATTCTGATTACAGTTTTCATATGGAGGACCCTGTTTTGAACCAGCATTATTTTGCTGTTAGGGGACCCCCGAGCTCTTTTCAAATACATGTGGGAGTTTTCAAATAGCTTTTGTGTTTGCTTTCAAGATTTGAGTGTTTAATCCATACCTATTGTTAAAATTGACTACTTTTACTCACTCATGTTTTGTTCAATTATTGCTATTTGGAAATTTGAAATTTAAATAAAATAAAGCTACTTCTTCAGAAAAAAACACGCAGTATTGAAGTAATTACGGGAGATTAGCGCTTCTTTTAACTCTTCTCTCGCGCAGTGCTTGCTATATGGGCACGCAACGCGCAATGCATTGTGGATGTGACAAATGTGGAATCAAACAACGCGATAAAAGACTGAGAACTGAAATTGGCATGGGGTGTAAAGTGCCAAACAGCAGGACATAGTTTTTGGCCAAAAAGAGACACAAGACAGGGATGTCTCGGAGACTTCCCGGGGGCTTTATTTGAATTGTAAACCAATTTTTAATGGTAGCATCGGAAATCGGAATTGTCCTGCATTCAAAAGTTTTGCATAAATAAGAGATTAAAATGGTATCCAGCGTCGATCTGCTGTGGCCGAGTCGTCAAAGACTTCTAATGATGGGTTTGTGTCCGATGCTATAAGTTTCGGCATCCCGTGGGTTCGAATCGCATCAGTTCCAAATTTTTCAAAGTGACCATACATTTTTCTTTCGATCAAAATTCCTTTTTTTCGACACCTTGGGTTTTTAAAAGACCAGGTTAGGTGTCGTTAAGTAAGGTTTTCAAACGTTAATGAGTTCAAAATGCAAACAGCAACTTAGAACTGTTTTTCCATTTCAAATATTGCGTTGCGGGGACGTTCAATTACACGTCCGATATGTGTCAATTTGTCCCTCGGATTCGTCCCTTTCACGTCAACCCAGGATGTATTTTGGATACCCCACACTTTTTTTTAAATATATAATATTTCCCAGGAAAATATCTCAGCTACATGCGAGGAGTTACACCATCAGAGTTCTCGGCCCTTCAGGTGGGACATCGCCTTACTGCCCACTCCAAGTCAATGCTGACATCTATGTCAACGAATTTCTGTTTGGTCATAAAATCGTACCTCAAGATAATCAGAATGGGAAATCATCTTTTAACAGATTTTTGTGGTGTTACATCATAATTTCTGGCTCTAGCAATCCAGCAATTGCAAAAACGAACAGCGGACAACTTAAGTGATAGCAATTATGTCAATAAAGATTTATTATTTATTTATTTATTTATTTACTTCAATAAGCTGACACAAATGAATTGGTGACAGCGAGACGAATGCAAGCATTCCTAGTCAAATGATAGGAAAGAGGACAAGGGATAAACAAGACAACAAATAAAGCGATCAAGGTTTCAAAAAACACAAACATGAGATTCATTCATCAGGGTGTGACACCCAGAAGCCTGCGAGCTCGTGATATGGCGGGAGATGACACAGGGAGGTTGTTCCACTCTCTGATGCTTCTTGGGAAGAAGGAATTGAAGGCCACATTAGTTCTAGTAAATGGCATGGATATGGCAAGACCGTTATCTGTCCGGCGCTGCACTGACTTAAGGTGATAGCAATCAGGCAAAGGAAAATTGAGGGAATTGGTTAGAATATCACTAAGTAAGGCAAGCCTACGCTGTTTCCGTCTGCTAGCTAAAGTTGGGAGTGCCAGTTCTTTAAGCATATCTGTAACGCTTGCATCTCTTCCAAAACGGCCTGTTATAATTCTTGCAGCTTTTCTTTGGACCATTTCCAGGCACGAAATGAGATTCTGACAAGACGGATCCCAGACCGCACCCGCGTATTCAACAATGGGTAAAACAAGCGATAAATAAGCTAAAAGATTGAAGTTATCAGAACTTTGTTCAATTCAACGTAAAATTGTTTCAAAAAATGGCATTGTCCGACAGGTGCTGCCATCTAGCAGATTAAAGGTAATCTGAAATTAAAATAAATTAGTTGTCTTCAAAATCAACTGTCTCAAAGCGACAAAAAAGGGATAGCCATTGGATATGTCTTGCTGGAACAGTTGTCGGACAGTTTTTGGCATTGTCCATTTTCAGTCCAAAAAGTGTCCCGCAAGGTCAAAGAACACTGGGGACACTTTTCGGACACTTTTATACAATTTCAGAAAAAAAATTGTATGCTGGGTGAGTTTTGGAAGACTTAACAATTTAGGCCCTACCTGTTGAGAGTAGCAGCGCAACGGCTGCCAATTTGAGATCCATGTTTGAGAATGTGATAATGCTGAGACGCCGGTCAGCCAGTAGATGGTAGTCGCACTGGTAACAGTCACAATCTCAGTAAAAGCTCACTGGCAAGATGAAGAAGTTGCCTTTCTTTGCCTCCCTTGTTGCTGGTGTTTCAGTCGGAAGACCAAACGGGAATGACAAAGAATCGAGCTGTGCACGGGCGTTTTATAGTCCATGTGCTGCCTCCTGCAGGGCCTCCTGCCTAGCAGCAACTCCAAAAGCGAGCCACTCCAGATGCCAAACAGCAAAGTCATTGTACCCACGAGTTCGGTTGGGGTTCATTGGTTCGCTTATCTCTCAATGCATCGATGCACTTGTACGCGCAGTTGGCGTTTCTGACCTCTGGAGAAAAAATCGCCTAGTTACACATATTTTCCATGCGAATTTTGCACGGTAATGCTGATATGTCCTTGTCAATCAATCCAATCTGCGTGAGAGAGAACGGATTGCAAAAGAGCCCAGTTGGGGAGGTTGGTTGGGGAACAACAGATAAAGAGAGTTGGGCTGAGAGTAAGTGCCGAAAAAAGATAATTGTTTCCCAAATTATTCCAACACGCTTAAGCCGGCGATCATTAACGTCCAATTGCCGATAACTTCATCGGCAGCCTATATTCGCCTGCACGTAACCGCAATAATCAGACCGTTTATCCCGCTTATCAGTGGCCATATAACATGAAGACAAAACAGCGTTATGTCAAGAGGTTTATTATTCCCATTGGAAATGCTAAATAAAATGGGCTTCTGAAGTGGACATAATGATTGTGGAGAGAGTTGAGGCGATTTGCTAGTAGGTTTATGGAACCCAGCAACAACAGAAAAAAATTCCTGAATTTTATTTTAGGGATGTTGTTTGGGCATTCTGTGCCTTGTTTTGTCGAATCGATTTTTTTGCGAAATTGTTCGACGCCGAAAAGACTGAACCTGATAAGGGATATTGACGGAGCAAGTGAGTAATGCGAAAGATAAAGATTGGCATGCTCTCAATAAGTGTCAAAAAGTAAGGTGAAAATGTTTGAGTAGATATGAAAAAATAAATCGTTGATATCAATCAATTTTTGCAACAATGTCACACCTATAATCTGTAAAAATCAATAAACTCCAAACAGATTAAAGAAATTTATTCAACCTAAATTTTTTTTTCAACCTAAATTTTTCAACCTAAAGAATTTTTTCATCTTAAATTAAACCCCCAATTTACCATAGTGAATGGGAATTCAGCAAGCAAAACGAATCACTCAATTGCACTCTGCTGAATTCAACACGATTCAACGCGACTGCGCTTAACTCAACACAACTCCTTTCAGCTTACTACTCTCAGCTCAGCTCAGCTCAGTTCGGCTCGATTCGATTCCACTCGACTCGGCTTGACTCGACATTACTTAATTCAAATCATCTTAACTGAATTCAATTAATATAAACTCCCAAATCAGAACAATGCAAACTCAATTCAACTGATTTCAACTCGATTCCAATCAATTCAACTCAATTTAATCCAATTCACCTCAATTCAACAACAACACAACTCAATTCAACTCAATTAAACTAAATTCACCTCAATTCACCTCAATTCAACTCAATTCAACTCAATTCAACTCGATTCAACTCACTTCAACTCAATTCTGCTCAATTAAACTCATTCCAACTCACTTCAACTCAATTCAACTCAATTCAACTCAATTCAACTCAATTCAACTCAATTCAATGCAATTCAATGCAATTCAACTCAGTTCAACTCAGTTCAACTCAATTCAACTCAATTCAACTCAATTCAATAACTCACTCAATTCAACTCAATTCAATAACTCACTCAATTCAACTCAATTCAACTCAATTCAACTCAATTCAACTCAATTCAACTCAATTCAACTCAATTCAACTCAATTCAACTCAATTCAACTCAATTCAACTCAAAACCAATCAACTCAACAACTCAATTCAACTCAATTCAACTCAATTCAACTCAATTAAACTCAATTCAACTCAATTCAACTCAATTCAACTCAATTCAACTCAATTCAACTCAATTCAACTCAATTCAACTCAATTCAACTCAATTTAACTCAATTCAACTCAATTCAATTCAACTCAATTCAACTCAGTTCAACTCAATTCAACTCAATTTAACTCAATTCAACTCAATTCAACTCAATTCAACTCAATTCTACTCAATTCAACTCTATTCAACTCCATTCAACTCAAATCAACTCAATTCAACTCAACTCAACTCATTTCAACTCAATTCAACTCAATTCAACTCCAATTAATCAACGAAATTGAACCAATTCAACATAACTCGAGTCAAGTCGACTGAATTCAATTCACCTCAACTCAGTTAAACTTAGTTCAACTCAGTTCATCTCAGGTCAACTCAGTTCAATTCAGTTCAGCTCAGTTCAACTCAGTTCAACTCAGTTCAACTCAGTTCAACTCAGTTCAACTCAGTTCAACTCAGTTCAACTTAGTTCAACTGAGTTCATCTCAGTTCACCTCAGTTCAACTGAGTTCAACTCAGTTCAACTCAGTTCAACTCAGTTCAATTTAGTTCAACTCAGTTCAGCTCAGTTCAACTCAGATCAACTCAGTTCAATTTTACTTAACTCAACTAAACTCAGTTTATTAACTCAGCTCAACTGAACTCAATTCAACTCAATTTCACTTAACAAGACTCCTTCAACTCAATTCAACTCATTTCAGCTCATCTAAACTTATCCAATTCTACTTAATTAACTAAATTAAACCAATTCAACTTAATTCGAGTAAGGTCGAATGAATTCAACTCAGTTCAAATCAGTTCAACTCAGTTCAACTCAGTTTTACGCAGTTCAATGCTGTTCAACTCCGTTTAACACAGTTCAACTCAGTTCCACTCAGCTGAACTCAGTTCAACTCAGTTCAACTCAGTTCAACTTAGTTCAACTCAGTTCAACTCAGTTCAACTCAGTTCAACTCAGTTCAACTCAGTTCAACTCAGTTCAACTCAGTTCAACTCAGTTCTACTCAGTTCAACTCAGTTCAACTCAGTTCAACTCAGTTCAACTCAGTTCAACTCAGTTCAACTCAGTTCAACTCAGTTCAACTCAGTCCAACTCAGTTCAACTCAGTTCAACTCAGTTGAACTCAGTTGAACTCAGTTCAACTCAGTTCAACTCAGTTCAACTCAGTTCAACTCAGTTCAACTCAGTTCAACTCAGTTCAACTCAGTTCAACTCAGTTCAACTCAGTTCAACTCAGTTCAACTCAGTTCAACTCAGTTCAACTCAGTTCAACTCAGTTCAACTCAGTTCAACTCAGTTCAACTCAGTTCAACTCAGTTCAACTCAGTTCAACTCAGTTCAACTCAGTTCAACTCAGTTGAACTCAGTTCAACTCAGTTCAACTCAGTTGAACTCAGTTGAACTCAGTTCAACTCAGTTCAACTCAGTTCAACTCAGTTCAACTCAGTTCAACTCAGTTCAACTCAGTTCAACTCAGTTCAACTCAGTTCAACTCAGTTTAACTCAGTTTAACTCAGTTCAACTCCGTTCAAACCAGTTCACCTCGGTTCAATTTTACTAAACTCAGTTTAACTCAGCTCATCTGCACTCAATTCAGCTCAATTTCACATAACCATTCTCAATTAAACTCATTCAACTCAATTCAACTCAATTCAACGCAATTCAACTCAATTCAAATAATTTGAGCTCTATTCAACAATATTCAACTCCGTTCAATGCAATTAAACTCAATTATTAATCTGAATTCAACTCAGAGCAGAACTTAATTGAACTTAATTGAACTTAATTGAACTTAATTGAACTTAATTGAACTTAATTGAACTTAATTGAACTTAATTGAACTTAATTGAACTTAATTGAACTTAATTGAACTTAATTGAACTTAATTCCACTCAATTCGACTCAAATCATCCCAATTCTACTCAACTGAACTTAATTCAACTCTATTCAAGTCATTCCAATGGATTCAGCTGCACAGTGATAGATTAGTTTCGTGATCTCAGAGAACGCTTTCACGAAGCGTTTTTGCATCGTCTAATCCCTCGAAAGGAACTGCTGCCTTCAAAACATTTATTTGCGTTTCTTTCTCTATTCTTATGCGGGAAGTCGAAATTTATTCGCAAGATTGCAACAAAGATTTCTGGAACTGTGGGATTGCAACTTCGGTTAAAAGGTTATCCAAGGTTATCCTAGCCTTCTGCGGTGTGGATGTTTCGGAAATACCAACAACAATCCATGAGTATAGGCACAGAAAAGGCACAGAAAGGCACAGAAAGGCACAGAAAGGCACAGAAAAAGGCACAAAAAAGGCACAAAAAGGTACAAAATGGCACAAAAGGCACAAAAAGGCACAAAAAGGCACAAAAAAGACACAAAAAAGGCACAAAAATGATAATGATTCCACATGCATGGCTTTTAAATGTATCTATATCGCCTCCGTTACCCAAGTAGAAATAAAAATGCCACATTGCAACATAGGTTTATGATGAGAAACTTTTGTTTCTATTGCAAAGTTATAAGCTTTTGCAAAATTGCCTTGTTGCTCCATTTGATTGTGCGTGCGGCTACCCCATTTGCTTCGTGGAATCATATGAACATATTTTGCCTCTACACATAAAAACGTCATCAAAAAAACATTGCGGAGGAACAATCTCTGTGCAGTACGTTGCAAAAAACCTGTCACATACACAGGGGGAATGGGATATGATGATTTCCATTTGCAAAATACTTGTTACACATATGGAGACGTAATGGAAGAAGGTGATTTCCTTTTGCAAAATACTTGCAGCACATATTGGCTTAGATGGGACTTAGAAGAATCATTATGCCGTCATTATCACGTCGAGCACATAATGATTCTTGTTTGGTTTATTGTCCCATCTAAGCCAATATGTGTTACAAGTATTTTGCAAAAGGAAATCACCTTCTTCCATTACGTCTCCATATGTGTAACAAGTATTTTGCAAATGGAAATCATCATCTCCCATTCCCCCAGTATATGTAACAGGTTTTTGCAACGTACTGTGTTGCTTCCGAGTGGCTTCTCAATCAAGCAGTTGCAGCGTCTCGCTGACAACGGCATGTCTCTTATGATATACCTCGTTCAAGAAGCAGTGTTCTCCAAACTCCTTTTTCCGAGATCGCCCTCAGATTGGAACAACCTCCCCGGATCATCTCTAATTTTGAGGAATGCGTCAGCTTTTCAAGCACACCAGCCGGCGTCTTAGTTGGCCTTTTTACTCTTTTTAAGTTTTGTACATTGTGTAAAATTTGAAATTTTGACTATGGATCATGTCCACGATTGTAAACGTGTTTTAATTAATCATTACTTTATCATTTTTAACCAGCGCCAACTCTATTTGCCTGGTATCTTTGCACAATGACAATTACAATTACAATTACTGTACTTTTCTAGACCATGCAATGTTAGCAAGACGCTGAGACTTCAATGCTGAGATCCGCAGAGCTGAGATCCTGCTGAAAACATCCCGATGGGCTTTTTTTACGCGATCCCATCAGGAATCTTTAGCCGCAACTTCTACCACATTATTTACAAAAATGGCTCGACAGAATTGAACAAAAAGGCTGCTGATAAAACACCCGTTGCACAATTATTCCAATTTGCAGATGGAACAAAGTACATTCGACCTCTTGCACAATACCAATTCGCACATCTAAGTTCCTGGTGCAGTCGAAGAGAGATGAAGGTATTGGGTCGTTGCACGTATGTGTGCATCGCTAACTGATGTCAAAGGTCACAAACATAATTTCCGATCCCGTACTGCGCCAATTTATGGTTGACACAGCCTGTCAAGAAAAACCTGCATTCATATGATATCTTGAAGCAGTTCTTGGACGCGGTCACAAACGTGGCATGTTTTCAGTGTTTTGGGTGGATCTTGCGAATGTATATTCGTCCGTATGCGTGAGATCCTTGTACGGGATCCGTGTACGAGATCGGTAAATTGAGATCCGTGTCCGTGAGATCCGTATACGAAATCCTTACCTATACGTATATACGTGATATCGCATAGATACGTGAGATCGGCATAGGAGTATGAGATCCGTAAACGTGGGATCCCGTAATACTTGATCCGTATACGTGAGAACCGTATACGTAAAATCCGTATACGTGAGATCCGTATGAGATACTTACGAGAGATCCGTATGCATGAGATCCGTATACGTGCATGAGAACCGTATACGTGAGGTACGTATACGTGCGATCCCGATTCGTGATGTCCGTATACGTGCATGAGAACCGTATACGTGAGATACGTATACGTGCGATCCCGATTCGTGAGATCGTATACGAGATCAGTAAATGCACGTGAGATCGGCAGAAGCAGCAAATCGTGGTGAAAATGTTCGGTAAGACCTCTGCCCGAAACATTTCACCCCATTTTTGACTTGTCAAGAAATTTTTGGCGCCCCTGGACAAATTTGCAAATGTGCCATTTGAGGTCATAAACGGGTGGATTGTTGAGACTAAAACTTATTGTCAGGGCCAACAAGTAAGCGGGTTATCTTTCATTTGCGTATTGCCTGCCCGAAGCGCTCTTCAGTCATTTTGGCATTTAGTAAAATCAAAGCTTGCAAAATCGCTGGCTGCTGCACTCGCAAAGTGTTTCATAAATTAATTTCAATGTTTGCTGAAGAAATGCAAACTCAGCGTCTGCAGAATTCAAAGCGACCATAAAATAACAGACCTATACGTGTATACAATGTTGCCGATACAATCGTGAGGTCATGATTTGGAAACTCAATTGACCTCTTATTGGAGTTGCTATACGGAGAAGAGTTGTTATTTTAATGCATTTAAATCACATTTATATAGCAGCCAGAAAGCCTCTTTATCTTAGCAAACGGTAGAAATTAAAGTGCTGGAGTGAAACAAAGCTGTTTACAGGTGTGGATTTTGATATCGGTTACAAAGAGAAGATCTTTAATTTCTCCTGGATGGAAGTTTTTACCGCGCAATATGAAGCGACCAAATTTTTACATGTAAATATTTACGTATGAATATACAGGGTAGCCCAAAAGTCTTTGGACATAGGGAAAATGTAAATTTGCTATTTTTATCATATTTTGTTATCTGAAGCTTTTTCTAGCTCCAACTACGGATGTAAAGACTTTAATCGGAAATTCTAGTACCAAATAAAGTGGTGACATCTGTGGTGAGAGCTCGAAAAAGTCACAAATAACAAAATATGACAAAAATAACAAATTTAATTTTTTGCTATGGCCATAGACTTTGGGCATCCCAAAATGTGCACATATTGTTCCGATTAAAGTGCTAAGAGACATGGTAAGAGCTAGAAAAAGTTTCAGATCACAAAATATGGTAAAACAGCAAAATTACGTTTTTCCTATGGCCAAAGACTTTTGGGCTACCCTGTATGTATTAGGAATACGCTTTGGATTTTAATCATAGTCAATATAAAGCGTCCAAATTTTTACACGTAAAAGCGATTATATGATAAATATGCTCAGTCCAAGAAAAAAACATCACTTTTCTATTTTTTTTGGCAGGACGCGGTGTTTTTGGTTTCTTTCTATTTTTTGTAACTGACGCGTTATCGCTGCCACTGACCTCCGTTAGAATATTCGCTTCGCAACGGAACAATATTTCGAGTGGAACCATACATTTCTGTAAACATTATCTCGTCAAGTGGGTACCAACATGCGTGCACAGCCAGCCATCACCGAACAAGGCCAACATTCGGCCTATGGAAATCTCCACTTTCATTCTTCAAGAGCGGCCGAAAACTGAATTATAATTTCGTTACCAATTGAAGCAACTGCAGGCCTATTCAGGTTGTTCCGTAAGTACTTTGTCAATCCTGGTGGGCAGCTTCATTAGGCACTTCTATACAAGGTAGCCCAAAAGTCTTTGGCCATAGGAAAACTGTAATTTTCATGTTTTTATCAAATCTTGTCATCTAAAACTTTTTTTGCTCTAGACTAATCACGGTTGACAAGACTTAATCAGAACAACATTCGCATGTTCAGGGATGCCCAAAGTCATTGGCCACATCAAATAATTAAATTAGCTGTTTTTATCATATTTCGTGATTTGTGACTTTTTCTAACTCGCACCACGGATCACACAACTTTATTCGGTGCTAAAATTTCCAATTAAAGTCTTGCTATCCGATATCAGAGCTAGGAAATCTTTCAGATGACAAAATAATGATAAAAGAGCAAATTTGCGTTTTTACTATGGCCAAAGACTTTTGGGCTACCCTGTATACACGATGACAAATTGAGAATGACGTCTCGTACTGTGATGCATTCTGAAGGTATTCACCTAAAAAGCATATGGGATTCTACACTGTAAAATTCGACGACATTTTGAAGACACCAAAAATTTACTTTGAACCAAAATGTAAAGGAACGAAAATGACAAAAGGAACAAAGTGACAGCATGCCGAGCATATTGGACTGTCATTTTATGCTTGCAATTTGGTTTACAGTAAATTTTTGGTGTCTTAAAAATGTCGTCGAATTTTACAGTGTATGGGGTGGTCCCTTTTTTTCGAGGAGTACCCCCAGAAGTCAACGGAGGAGAAAAGATCTTTCTACATTTTCGTCATCGAAACTCCTCAGGATGCCTCCCACGAGGTTTGGTAAATGACTTTACGAAAAAAATTAAAAAAATTTCATTTATAAAATTTTTTTTTAATGGACACGAGGTTTTGTGAATGACTTAAAAAAAAAATGTTTTAAAAAAAATTTCACTCATAAATTTTTTTTTTCAAATGGACACGAGGTTTGGTAAATGACTTTAGAATTTTTTTTTTAAATTTCATTTACGAAAAAAAATTTTAATGGACACGAGGTTTGGTTAATGACTTTCGGGACACACTCGTCTTTTGCTTTTGGAGTGTCTCATTCGAGAGATCACGCTGGTTTAGCGAAATCTACAGTGCTCATATTTCGACTGTTGCCAATTGTGGCAAAATTCCTTGGAAGACAGATGAAAGTTTGTATTGATACACCATCCCTGAGTTTGTCATTCACCTGTCGCCGTCAAAATTTTTTACTTTCGTTGGAATTTTTTTAATTGTACGTATACCTAATTGTAATTGTAACTGCGTTGTATTTAAGGGGTTTCCCCTCAATCATCACAAAGTCATCATTCAAAATTCACAAAAGCAGGAAAATTCAATGGAAAATTAAATAATTGGAGTCTGTCGAAAAGAAGAAAAGTAACCTTTGCCTCAAAATCGCAACACTTAATAGTTGGACTAACACAGCCGGAAGAGAGTTTCAGTCAATGATTAGAATGAAGAGAGTTCCAGTCGCCTCCAATTATTAAGTGACGTGGTTCACCACAAGGCAGTTGTTTTGCCAGGATTTCGAAATTGGGGGGGGGGGGGTGTGAAGATTTCCAGGGGGTCTGATTTCGCAGAAGAATCTGGGCGCAGCCTAGAGGGGGGTCTGGAGGGCGGAGCCCCCCAGTAATCGGGGTCTGGGGCCCAGTGGGGTTCGAAGGGGCAGAGACCCTGGCGGGGGGTCTGGGGACATTTTGAAATTTGAGAGTTCATTTTGGGGGCAAAATTGATGTCAAAGAGGTCAAATTTCCTGTCAGGATGAGCCAAATAGCACGGGTCAGATGTGTCTTGTTGGCAGCCAGCCAAACTGATTCACACACCATCCTCACTTGGGTGTTGTCCAATTTTTCTGGGGTGGGGGGGGGGGTGTACGTAATTTTCTGGGGGTTGTTGACCCCCCCTAGGGGGGGGGGGGTCTGGCAAAACTACTAAGGTATTAATTAATCTACCTTCTGGATTCAATGTTGTCGATTGCCCTAGACGCACACAACGTGTATTTCACTTGAACAACCCCCGTGCCACCTTCTCTCAATATTTCAATTCCTTCTTTGTCCGCACAGCACGTGATTGGAACGTTTTGCCAGTAAGCTCACCTATATCAGTTGTCCCTGATCTGCCGCCATTTTTTTTTTAATTTGTCATTGTTTAATTTGTCATTGTCTTGTCATTGTTATTTCGTGTTGTTTTTTTTTCTTTTGTCGACAATCCACCAGATTATTCTGTGAAGCTATCAATAAATGAAATGAAATGAAAATGAAATGAAATGATTGTCCGGGACATAAACGAAAAATTTCCGATATCTATTTTGAAAGACATGGGCCAAACTTTGAATTGGTGGCCATGACGGCCATAAATATTTGGGATTTTAATGAAACTTTGAAGATCATGAATTGAAGTGGCCAAGTACTCTAATTGAAGTTGAACATGTGGATGCAAAAGAGGATCTTTCATTTCTGCAGCATGTATATATACATATATATATGTATATATACATATACGAAAACTATAAATATAACGAAATATATAGCGAAAAAAAAATATAACGAAAACTATAGTTTTCGTTGAAATCTGAACAATCACACTGTTTCATGGATGCATGAAAGGTTATTGAGTCGATAACATTGTGCATACGCAGGTTAGAAACCATTGCAACTTCTTGTCTGTTTAAGACTGGTCAAAAATAATATGCCTGCAATAGATTCTGATCGATGTACTCAAGATATTTTTGGCTTGAAATTTTTTGGGTTTTTTTTTGGCCGATATAAGGGCCGTGTGTGACGGCCACAGCATAAAATGCGGTCGAGGGTCGCTGTGTGCAACCATCACCACAACAAAATGCCCGGCCAGCTCCCTCAATTTTCTTTTCCAATAACGGCCTTTTGCAGGTATAGGCAGTGTCACAGAGGCGGTGAAATAGATTTAAAAGTTTTCTTTCCTTCTTTATTTGATAAACATTATACGCATCTTTATTTGCAACGGGGTTTGGTGGCTTGTTCAAAACTGTTACACACACTAATTCGTACACCACTGTTAAATTTGCCTGACCCGCACTGTTAAATCTTATCCGAGTTGTCAGCGTAATCTGCTACAGTTGGGAATAAACCTTGCGACATTTATTTAATCGAAGATTCCCCGCCCTTTTGTTACTGACGTTCATCCGATCTGCTGAAGGAACTCGTATTGCAGTGATTCTTCGGAGTGCTGTTTACACAACGGAACCAAACCAAGGAAATACCCAGCCCAAATCCCCAGTGATATTGGAATACCGGACAGAAACATCCTCTCTCCCGTGACAGTAGTTTGTGCCATGTTTTACACATTATGCAGGGAAATCCATGGTTCTAGCGCCCTCAACGGATGTACACTTCGCAGGTTCCTCAAATGTTTGCACTGAAGCAGACATTTTGCGTTAAGTTTGTGCGTACACTCTAAATTTGAGGTTTCGGCATGGATCACCTTCGGAACGCCATTTTTAACATGGGTTTAGATGGGGGTGTTCTTTTCGGAACACCTTATGGAACACCTGACGCGTTCTAGCGACACCGTTTCCTGTCACAAATTTGGAACACGTGAGCTAGTTGTAACACGAGCGTTCCAAATCGCTTGTGTGTTCAAAACTTTTGACAGGAAAAAGGTGACTCAAGAACGCCTCAGGTATTCCAAAAGGTGTTCTGAAAAGAACACGCCCATCTAAGCCCGTGTTAAAAATTGTGATTCAAGATCGCCTCAGGTGTTCCAAAAGGTGTTCTGAAAAGAACACCCCCATCTAAGCCCGTGTTAAAAATAGTGTTCCAAGAACACGTCAGGTGTTCCAAAAGGTGTTCTGAAAAGAACACCCCCATCTAAGCCCGTGTTAAAAATAGTGTTCCAAGAACACGTCAGGTGTTCCAAAAGGTGTTCTGAAAAGAAACCCC
>JASGXE010009762.1:0-50705 GCA_030068105.1 Sinentomon sp. SZTP_YWyxl
GGCCCGAGCAGGATGCACAACATTGTGCTTAATTTGAGACCATTTAAACTGACTAAAGCCAATGATGACAGCTTGCAAGTGTTTAGCTTAATTCTTCAAACTGCTGAACTGGTAAAGAACATCTTCAAAAACATGAAATGCAACTAATTTTTTAGCTCTTTCGGCATATATTATTAACTCCAAAACATGGCCCAGTCAGCCAAACAGTTTCTAAATTTGGCATCACTTGGTGCACAGGGGGCTTAGTTTTTACCGTTTCCTCCACAAGCCTACAGTGGTTGATCAGCTTCGGGGTAATATTTTTCCCGAGGGACGAATAAAGAATTGTTCTTGATCTTCCACTTATGAATCAAATGTTTTGTGGAAAACTATAACACTTTTTTTTTCATTTGCCTCTCAAGGCAAAGTAAACACGAGTCTGATTAAGCCAAGTTGGCGATCCAGTAACATCAGGCGATTTTTGGTCATGTTGCAAAAACTCAAAAACCAGTTGATCCAGAAAGTTCAAATTTCACAATGAGGTTCTGCACAATGGTTCCCAATGTGCATCACTTTTAATTCAATTGATTTAAGAAATTTTGTTCGCTTGTGGTTTCTTGCCCCCACTTCCAGCGAAGATGAAAACGGTTTAAACAATTTGCATACATGTCGTAAAAGTCAAATAGCATTGCACTGCTTGAAATAAACCTCAATTTAGAAAGGAGGTATAATTGTAAATTTAAATGCTCCGCAAACACTGGGAGCATATTGAAGAACAAGTAGGGAAATTAACAAATGTCCCAATTTTTATTCCGGTCATTCATAACAAGACTTGCGACAGATCAAAAAAGCTGCTCAGTGCAAATCTACAACAAAAAATAAATATGAGAAATTAATGTGGATAAAACTACTGGGAGCTGAAAATAGATGCAGTTGTGCATCTGCTGAAAAAAAAGGGAAATAGAGAATTTTGTTTGAATATACAACCTGGACGACCGACTCATTCCAAGCATGCAGCTCAGACCAATGCCAATGCCAGATGCAAAAATCCCAGAATCACAGTGGAGAGATCACGATGGGGTAACGCTAACTCCAGGGGTAAAGCGAATGCGAGGCAAATATGTACATTAAATGGGAAAAATTTGCCCCGCATTGGCATTACATCCGGAGTTAACGTTACCCCTGTCATGATCTCTCCCTGTAAGGGATCCAACCGGTTATGGAAAGGATCCACCCGTCCAAGATCAGTTGGATCAGGAAATTTGTTTTTTATCCGGATCGGTAAAAATGCAAACGGGTCCGCCTGGACAGGTTGCTGGATGCAATTGTGAGGAAACTGAGAAAAAAAGACTTTCGGGGATTTTTTAGTATGGCTTCTTCAAACAGAAAGATAAAGCTTCTCCTGTTGTCCCTTTATGCTGGGAGATGCTGTTCACCTTGGTTTGTAAGAGGGGCTTCCAACCAAGATTTAGCATCTGTGTGCAATCCTTACCCACTTCATAAAAAATAAAAATTAAAGCCAAGGTTAACAGAGTTTCACCAGATTATGAAAGAACTAATCCCTGAGACGATCATGCCAGTTTTTGAGAAGATTCTAGACAGTGGTACCTGCTAAAACTCGAACAGGAACCAGAAAAAATCAGCACTTTCTTTTTTTATCAGCAAAAAAATCAGGAGCAAAAAACCAGAGCTCAGAAGATTTTATCAGTCAAACTTTTCATGATCTAAAATTATACCAGAAATAAAAATTTCACAATTGGATGTTTTCACAAAGTTTGTGTTCTCCGGATTTTACCTTGAACCAAAAAACAACATGGCCTCATTTTGAAACCAGGCATGAATGCATTCTTCTGCTTATCAAAAAAATTGAAAATGTCAAAAACCTCACAGCAATGTCAGAAACCTCACAGCATTTTCTGAACAAGTCCACCGTTTTGCATTTTGTGAGCAGTAACATCTTAAAAAAGTATGAACATAGTGCAAACCTTTTCAAAAGGAAAATGAATGTTGGTCATTGACAATGAATGAGTGACCTTTGTCAACAAGGTCTTGCCCTGTCAGGCAGCACCATAAAAAGACAATTGGGAATGCAAGTTTAAAAATAAAGTGAAACTGGCAAAAATAAACCATGACACAACAAACTCGGAATAAATTTGTTGAACCAGGCAATCATTTGAAATCCTCACGAAATATCACGCACTTCTTGTGCAAAAATCTTTCAACAGCACACACCTTGTGCGAAGGGGCAGTCAGATAAAAATTGTTTGTGCAACTGCAGACGTAGATAACAGCAAACCATTCAACACCCATTTGGCAAAAAAATGTTGCCAAAGTCACACTGAGACAAATAAGAGTTGAGGGTTTTCCATGCTTCATGATTGCAATGGTGCCCCTTCAAACTGGATTTTACAAACATGGGGAGAAAAAGTCATGAAATCCAATTAATCCCATTTACTCTAAATTCGTATTTTTGGAACCAGATGTCCATTTTATGAAAAGAATGAAAAATGAAGTAGCCCGGAGACTGCAAGTTCACTAAAATGTCACTTATTTGACACCAACTTGATCAGTTAATCCCAACAAAAACAGCATGACTATCTGAGATGTTGCACCCCCAATGTGGAAATCAACTTCGTGAACGACTGAGGGAAGTCATATTCCCCACTGCAACTAACCCTCAGGCTCAACTCAAGTTGGACCTAAGGGTGTGTCGTAATGGCGAATACGGCCGCAAAAGCTGCTTAATGAAGTTGAGTCAACTGTCAGTATGGGTGCAACAGCCTAACATTTCATGCTCCGACACTGTTCGGAATTTATAGTGTCATGAAAGTGTTTTGGTTACCCCATGCACTCACACAGTGCACCATAAAACAAGTATAACAATTGCATAGGCGGTATAAAATGGAATTTTCATGATTTTGAAAGGTTGACAAGCTTACTTACAATTGCGAGCAAAAATTCTTTGATTTAAGTGGAGGGTATACGAGCGTAAAAACCTATTGGAAGTACCCTGTCTGCCAAGGCCTTTGTAACTGGAGTGCATAATGCTGCATAACGTCCATTATTCTATCATTACTCGGTGCGTAGTTTGAGCAGCCAACATTCCCTCCAACCATTTCCGGAGCTTGCATCTTATGCACATCATGGTACAAGTTGTGAGGTGGATGGTGGTGAGGAGGTTGTAAGGCAAAAAGAGAATGGGCGGAGGCTGGTGAATCAAGCATACTGTTAACGGTGTTTGAGTGCTGATCAAGAGAATTGTTGACCATGTGATTGCTATTGCTGCTGCTTGCTGTGTCGGCCTCATCCTCATTTTTCAATGGTACAACCCCTTCACGAGATTCGACTACCCTGTGGATCATTGGCCCTTCAGATGCATGAGAAGTGGCTGGTGCTACGGAAACTGGTACAGGTACATCCTTGGTGCAAGGCTTTTGTTTTGCCTTAGTAGGTGTAGGGCCGTCGGAAGAATCCAATGAAGGCCCTTTCCTTCCAGATTTATCACTTTCACCGTTGTGTTTTCGTTTGTTGTGCTTGTTGTAGTTTGGCCAATTGGTGAATGTTCTGCTGCACATTTGGCATGCATATGGTCTTTCACCGGTGTGAATTCTTTTATGTGCCTGAAAATAATTTAATTTAATTTAAGGTTAATTTGCATGGGCAAGGCCCTGGCGCAAATCAGCAATGAGGGATAGCATGAATAAACAAAGAATGAATGCACTCGGATGACATCAACTAGTTGTAAACTTAAAACTTTTAACATCGTAATTATAAGAAGGTCATAATATTCCATGTTGTTCGGCCAACCATGACCCAACATTGCTTTTAAGGGTAGCCACACTAATATCCTCACCATTTCCAAAGACACAGGATGTAGCAGATTCCATTCATTGACGGTTCTAGTAACAAAAGAATACTTTCCAACATCCTTGTGGGAGCACTGTGCTCGGAGTTTAAAATCATGGTCATGCCTCCCAAAGTAGCTAGCAGGAGCTAAATACTCTTTTTTTTAACCAACATTGTTTAGTCCGAGAAATAAACCTCCCCGTCTTGAGATTTTTCTGCGTGAGGCCAGGGAGTTCCACTCAAGGTTTTCTAACATGGATGAGACATGGATGGAAATAAAGAAAACTCACTTTATTATCACCAACTTCATTTTGCGTATCCAATTCCGTGGATGTTATGTTGGGAACAGTTGGAACACGGGAACAGTTGTGCAACTCAGATACATGTTGAGGTCCACTTGAAAGGGTACATACCAAACAGAGAATTGAAGGAATGGCAAGTTATTGTTTTGGAATTCGGAAAAATAAACTTTCTAAACAATTCTTATGCCTAAACAATGTCATCGTAACTGTAATTAACGGTTCTAATTTGTACATCTTCAAAGTTCTAATTTGTACATCTTCACAAAAACATCCGATTATGCTAGACGCAGGATACTAAAGCTTCAAGGCAAGTTGTTCTTAGGCAAAAATACTTCCCAAGGCAAAAATACTGTTCTCATAAAGAAGACACTCGTAAAACATAGCCTTCCAAACCTTGAGATTCCCTTTGAATCGAAAGAGCTTATCACACTGATCACAAGAAAATGGCAGTTCACCGGTATGCGTTCGGGAATGCTCCTGACGTGCACTGTTGTTTCTGAATGTCCGAGGGCAATAGTCGCACTTGAATGGCCTGATATCCTTGTGAACTTTTAAGTGCTCTTTCAGGGTAAATTCACGTCTGAAACTAAATTAAATAAATTGCAACATTGAAATGATAATCAATTGAATAATCAACATTAAAATTATTGCACAAAAGCTACAAATCATGAAGATTATCTGGTAAACTAAAAATGCAGTGCCCATGAGAATTTGAAATAAAATTCCATTAATCAATTGTATAATCAACATTAAAATTATTATCTACACAAAAGCTACAAATCATGAAGATTATCTGGTAAACTAAAAATGCAGTGCCCATGAGAATTTGAAATAAAATTCCATGAACACCAAGGAAAAACTATTCATGTTTGAGCACCAGCATGGTCTGGAGTGGCAGCCCCAGCAGCGTTCGAAGTTGCAATGATCCAGGCCGAGTCAACCCAGTTTAAAGGAAAACGAAGCAATGAAAAACTGACTTGCAGAAAATGGCGGTGAAGTTATAAACCTTTGTATTTGATTGACGGAACTGGTTATTTTCCAACTTTGAAAAAATATTTTTCCAAACGTGATGAGATCTAAAAATGCATTGAACTGGATGACTGGCGAAAGAATGGAGAAAATTATCGACGAAATCAAAAAATTCCAATTTTAAGATCTTGGGCGAAAATCCAGGAGAACACTCCCCTCAATGCCAGCGTCATAAATGTTCTTGGGCAAGGCAAGTAGGTATCTTGCTTGATGAAAACACAATTGGCACTGTTTCAACAGATATAAGTGCAAGTGAACATGGAACCAGTCATCATGATGAACCAACGGAGTTGTGCCTTCTGTCACACAAGTGACAGAAGTGACAAAGACACAACTCCAATGGTTCATCATTATGCCTTCTGCAAGTTTCATGCTCATATTATGGAACCTTATCATACAAACTAAGCATCTCAAAATGGGAAAAAATTGACATCCGATCGAAATAAAAAGTAACGAGACCTTTATCAGGTCAACTAACGTTTTGTTACACTCAGTGCATTGGAATGGTTTATCTTCTGAATGAACTACCATGTGTGCCTTCAAGCTCCCCATCATGAGAAAACTACTTCCACAAATATCACAAGTGAAGTTCTTCTCACCGGAATGGGTTAGCAAATGGGCTTCCAAGCCAACCTTCGATTGCAGTCTGAAAAGGTAAGTTTGCAAAAAGCCTGTTAAAAAACCTTTACTGGCCGAAAACATCTTAAAACATGCGATTTCTTTACCCTAACTGGTCAGAAACGTTTTAAATCGTTTCTATTTCATTACTTTATCTGGGCGGGTGGTGTGGCAAAAAAGATCTTTTTTTTATTTTTGGCCCCATATCACAGCCTGAAGCCTGAATGGACGACATGATGGCTGTTTTGAAATTCCAACTGCAACAAGAAATTTGGCGAAAAGCTTTCATGTTTTAAAACTTTCGACCGTCTGAGAAATCATATTTTAAAATTTTGGACTTTTACACACTATCTATGTTTTTTAACTATTTGGTAGTGTTCAATGAAGTCAACTTTTTGGACAGTCGCTGCGTGGTGTCCGTAAAGTCCAAAAATGCACCATTCTGCTGGACAGTGGAAAAAGGGCCAGGATATCGACTTCCCATTTTTCCTTAGAAAATTTTTGAAACTGAAAATGTTTGCCCAAAGTTTTGCACTCTGAGCAGAAACGTTTCTGGATTTTCTCATGTGGGGGGATGACAAAATCAAAATATCAAGTCTTCATTTCAGCCATTTATTTTGTGGGTTTGTTGCATATTGCTTATCATTTAGACCGACAAAACACATTTGAAAATAATTTCTGCAAATGATTTTGGTGTTAACGGAGTCGACATGCCTCTAAAACGGCACAAAAATAAATGATTTCATTTTGCCATAAGCCACACATTAGCTTGTTGACAAAATGAAACGACATGATATGTATCGCTGTCTTTCTTCAACATCACTATTTTATTTTTCCATTTTTTACTATAACTCATGAACAAATTGTTGCTTTCATGCAGACTCAGCACCAAAATGGATCAGTTCCATTGCTTCTAGATTCGCCAGACATACTTTTTATGAAACTTCTACCTGCTGCTTTTCGGCTGCATTTTGCCATGGACTAAAGTCGAATAAATTGGCGATTCGTTGACACATGGTAGTTTAGGGAGCACATCAGCTTGATTACAGAATCAGTTTTTTGGGAAACAGTGCATGGGTGTACACTTCGTCATTCGATCGAAATTGTTAAGTCATGTGCATGGAAGCCAGAGCCACCTGAAAATTTTGTTTGAAAATGGGTAACATTTTAAAACGTTCCCGCCCAGTTGAGTTTAGATACCTTTCCACACCTAGTTGTGTCTAGCTACCCCCCCCCCCCCCGGTTGGTTTAGGGTTAAACTGTAATGTCAAACAAGACAAAAAACTAGCCGCACAGCTCAAAGATAATCAAATCCATAAACAGCCATCACACATTCACCATGATGTGTACGAAGGTGCAAGATACTCACCATAAACTCATACAAATTTTAACGAACAAAAAAATTAAACACCAAACAAATTTTAATGGAGAAAGCCTGTGCAAAACAACATGATATTGCCCTTTCTGGGCGAGTTTGACAATATCTCCTGCACTGTAACTGTACCTGGTTCCTTCCTCGTTTCATCATGATCACATCCTCATTCTCTTCTTAGGATGAACAGCGATGATACCAGAATTTGAACCAGATGCAATCATAGTGCTGGAAATGATGTCGAACTCAACCCGCAAGAGCAATTTCTGCCCTTCCATCTATAGCACAAAGATCGAATGGTTTTTATGGCTGCAGAGGGCATTTCAAATTTCATCAACCGCCTTCCATTATCAAAATAGCACAAAGAGCAGGTAACTCACAAATCAGGAACCCCAAGGATTAGCAATAATTTCTAAGGAATTTTACCACAAGGTGCAATAAAGGCCAAAAGGATAAGACATATTTTTGGGAAATGTTTCCTCCAATTTCTTGATGATGTTCTAGTATGGACTCGATGAAGCAACACACCATTTGAGATGGCATGGCATATCACCGAGAATGCTAAATACTTGTTCATTCCAATGTTCCGCAAAACTTCGATTTTTATGACGAACCAATGCTTTGGATCGGTTTTTGCTGCTGCGGGAATCCCGATTTCATTGTGCGCAATGCGCATGCTCCAGTGCTCATACAACAGTTAATATTTTCACATGGAACAGGCTGCTGTTTCGTTACTTTAGAAATCAGCTAAACAATGCAGAATTTTTCCCTTAAAAATTCCTGAATAGGTCAGCCCTGATTCCTCAGGATGTTTGAAAGTTTTTTCTATTTAACTTGACTTAATTAGCAAGGACAAGTTCATGCAACAAAAAAAAACGATTATTAGATTAGAGCCGAGCAAGCACTGACCTTTTTCCACAAACGAAGCAGGGTTCAGAGAATTTGATTTTCTCCCTTTCGTGATGCCGGATACGGTGAATGTAAAGACCAGAATTCTGTTTGAAGGTTTTGCCACAATCTTCACAAACAAATGGCCTGGATAAAACATACAAATATATATCAACAAAATAATGCAAGGAAAAATGCTTTTCAAAGCTTCTGGGGACTTGGGTGAAAAAGAAATTATCCCAATTCAGGCACAAAAATTAACCCAAAATTAACGCCTGTTCACGCTTCTTATTTACTTCAACATGTCTGCATACGCAGTGTATGCATTTGCAGATGCAAGGTGTGTTAGTCCCCCACACACTTTCGAGAAGATGGTCACAAAAACGTATTGGGGTCCTTAATTTTCATGCTGAAGACAATAATTATGCTCAAATATGCAATTACCTGAAATGCCCTCCTAATTCCTATGTACTTTCCATGGCTGATGAAATCATGATGTTATTTGTAAAGTTCATATATCACTCTGTCAAAAGGGTTTGCTATCTAACATGGACATAAAACACAGCTATTCACCACCTTTGATATGTCTTTGGATTGACATGCAGCATGCTTGCTTAATATAATCTTATTGAAATTATGCTTTAGAAGCTGTTGCACCACATACTTGTCTGTTCCATGAATCCTGGAATGAACACGAAGGGTGGAGTTTTTGTAAAATGATTTTCCACATTCACCACACCTGGAAGGAAAGGAAATACAGAAGTTAAACAAGTCATTCGGCATAGCGCAACTAAATTCCATTTAGACTACAGTATAAGCTGTTCGAACCTCGAAATTATTCATAGGATGGGCAGGGTGGAAGAAAAGAGTATCTGAGCATTATAGCAGTCTAAATTCCTGCACTTGTTTATAACCATGTTGCATGACATGGTCGCTGTTGCCTTTTTCCAAATTTCTTAAACGCTTTCTTTCATTTGGGAAAGGAGCCGAAAACTTCCAAGGGCCACGAAATCCATTTCTGCCCCTTTTGGACCTTCAGAGAACCGCAGATGTTCAGGAGGGAACTATCCAGTTACACGTTACTGGAACTTGAGAGCATTGACAGAAATATTTTTCGAAAACTTTACATCTTTGCTAACAAAGATATCCATCCTGGAATTCCTCGCTGTGCACAAATTTCTTCTTGTCCTGGGGACAACAGAGAAGTTTGCATAGTTTCCCCTGCCACACAATCGGATAATACAAAGGACAAAGCATCTCGTGTTTCCATCATATCCACCCTCTGTCTGAAGGAAGCACAAGATACCTTCCATCATCAATTATTGGGCCAACTCAATCCTGCTCAGGTGACACCACTGGCCGATAAAAGAAGAGATGGGATTGCCCACTCAAGAAAAGAAGAATGCAATGTCGTCACATTTGCAGTGAAGCAATGAAGCTGGTGAAATCGAAAAGTTTCTGGTTTTTGGTCTGGCTGACAGACACACATCTCACTCCCTGTTTTCCTTGCACCAGAGATGCCAATTTGGTGCATGTGGCCTGCAGGCGGAGAGGAAACAATAGAGAAATTATGAATTTGAAGAAACAAAGCATTTTTTTATTCACCAGAGCGAAATAGCAAGAAATTTTTCATTATGAATATCTCAGTGAAAAAGAATTAATGACAAACTGAAGGCAGCATCTATCCACTAATCAGTAAAGTGTTGTTGATCACAGCATTGGGACATGGGAACCGACCGCCAAGTATTCTGTGTGCGGTTTATGGTTTGTTTTAATTTTTGTCAGAAGTCAAAATGAAAAATGATGGTAAAGTCATGTTGTTCATTGGCACTATCTCGAGTGTGAGCAACGTCTTGGAAGACAATGACACTATCTTGAGTGTGATCAATGTCTTCGAAGACTAGACTTGGCCTACAATACGGACGATTGGGATGGCAAATATGGAAATTTTTGCTGGCAGCACAATTAATTTTTTTATTAGAGACATGAGTACTCCCAGCAATCAAAACTGTCTTTGCTTGCAGTTCTTTGGAAGAAAGAAGAACCATGATTGCAATGCAGAACACAAGAAACATGGCATTTTGTTCTCATTTGTCACTTTTGGGATCTGTATATTTAGCGCAAATTAACCACCATGTCAGTGAAATTTTGTCCCTCTGGCGGATAGGGTCCTCCAAGGAGGTTGAACCACCTTGGAGGAGCCTCTCCACATTTGAACAATTAGAAGAAAATGCGGAACGTGTGCTAAATCCATAAAAAAAAAGTTACCTATGGAATCTTGGAAAATTTGGTTTAAACTAGATTAGAGGATAAATTTTTTATTTTGAAACAGACTAACACGAATCGCTTTCCCTTCTTGTGGGACCTGAGATGAGATGTATATCCGTCATAATTGCGGTAAACTCTCTTGCACTTAGGACATTGGTACTTCGCAACAGGGCCATGCAACTGGAAATAAAAAAGCAGATGAAGTTAAAAGGTGCATAAATGCCTTGAAGTGGAAGGTTCAACAACTCGTTTGAGAGCAAAAACAGTCGATGATGTTGGAAATACACACCAAAGCATAAATTTAATGAGGTTGTGCTTTTGTGTAGAGGTCGAACCGGTACAGGTTCAACCGGGTACAGCAACCGGTACGGGTACAGCAACCGGTACGGGAACCGGTACACATGTACCGGTTGCAACTTTTAGGGTGTGCAGAAAGCCGCATAAATTGTGCCCCCAAAAATCAAAACCAAATTGAAGAATGTTGTTTTTTGACCGAGTCATTTCTGTTTGAACTTTGAAGTTTGCCTTTTCATTTTTACCAGAAGCTGAAGAAATTTCGGAATGTCAGTTTCATTTTGGGTGCAAGAAATGTGTTCTAGAGACCAAATATCTGCCCAAGCCCAGCAAAGGCACATCATATGGCACTTAAATGAAAAAAAACTTCAGAGAACTTTTCATCATTTTTTCACTGGTGCAAAATGAGGGGAATACACAGGCATTGGCTTTCTATGTGAAACAACAACTAAACTCCTGCAATGCAAATGTCCAAATGCGTTTTTCCTCAATGCCACCAGACCTGACAAGTTGCTCAGCTAGGAAGGAAGTGGAAATAGCAGGAACAGAGGAGGGGTGAAGAAATTGTAGACGTCCAAATGCCAAACAAAAGAAAGAACAATACAAAACAAAAAATTGAAAAATAATTCCAAACAAAAAATATTTATTTCAAGTAAGAGCACATATTCGCGAAGCGCCCACTGGAGACCCTCTCTAGAAGGGAGTGTACCAATCAAAAGTGTGAACTTCAATTTATTCTAATGTAACCCTCCGAGATTTTAAGTGCGTTTCTTGGTTATACTGGAATGGGGGTATTTGACTTGTAAAAGCCAGAACGAAGCAAGCACGAGAGGAGCTGGAGCAAAAAGTTGGATTGGTCTGGATTTGAGAGAAGTGGGATGTGACAAAATATTTTCGGAGTCTGACATGATGGGTTTCAGGTGCAGAAATTTGGCATCCTGGCACATCCAGCCAAAGCATTTACCGCGCTGGAAAAATGTACGCTGGACTTGCGCGCATAGCAGAGTAAAACATTCTAGCTGAGCTGTGGGGCATGGTTCTGGCGGTCAAAAACACCCTGCAATGTGCACAAGGCTCTGAGCTATGCAAAAAGGCAAAATGAAGATAAATCGAAATACCAGAGTGCGCATGGCTTGGCGTATCCAGTCGAGCAAAAGCACAAATTCGTCCCCACAGGCGGTTTCAGCGGCAAAAGTGTGGAGCGTCCAATCGTATCCTGCCAAAGAGTTGTGTGATGAGAAAAAGATGTGTGCTGCTGCCTACACATCTGTGATCCACTGATCCTCAATGCTCAGGCTCTTGGCACAAACTGACATGATCATCTCTGGATCCAGTTCTTTTATATGCATGCGTGAGCCAGATGACCTTGGGCTTCAAATTGAGTGGGTGGAGTTGCGCACATCCCACCAAATCCTGATTGGTGGCCCGTCCCACAACCAAATTCAACAGTGTCTCCCAGCATATAAAAAGGGAACAGCTGGATCAATTTTTTGTCATTCTGTGAAATGGTGCAGAGCTGGATAGATGCACCTGTAGCAGATGGCACTTTGCAATAGGGTAGTGTGAACCGGTTTGCTTGGACCCGCATTAGGATTTTTTATTTTTTGTTTCCTTTTGAATAGCTGAAAAATTTGGATAACTCTTCCCGTTTAAGAGGTACTTCAATTTTGTTCATCCCATTGAATTCCTGGGAAAAAATCAACCAAGATTGATGTGCCACACTTGTGTGTTTGCACCCCTAAAAACAGCAAAAAATCATGGCAACTTGGGTTCCAACCGGTACAGTACCCGGTTGGATTTTCAAACGGGTACCGGTACGGGTACAAAATCAAACCGGTACAGGTACAACCGGGTACTGTACCGGTTCGACCCCTACTTTTGTGCTTACTGCACAGGTTTTCCGGATCCCAAGTGGTCGGTTCATTGTGCTTCCACGGTTTCAGCGCGAAAATATTGTATCTTCCTCAGGCGTGGTTCAACTGAAGCAGGTATGACGTCTATTCACATGAATAGATGCCCTCACAAGCAACATGGAGGTTGGAAAAGCCAATTGCACCAAGTCAGCAGTGAGTGCTGCTGCGAATAGTGCTCTGTCCGGTCTTGTAGCCCCTTTTTATGGCGCTGAGAGCACATTAACAAGTTTTGCAGATTGCTTCCGATGACCTTGTGTCTGTTCGGATAAAGGTTGCCTTCCATCGCTCGGTTATAGGCTGATCCAATCTCTGCCTTTTTGTTGTGTTTTATTTCCGTGTCCTTGGTTCCTCATCTTTGTTAGTAAGGAGACAAGGTCTTCGGAGGAGGGGACCTTGACTGTTGTTTATAGTGCGATCACCCGCATTATTAATGGCTCTGGATTCTTTCAGGTCCTTGTTATTTCAATTCCACGACGAAAGCCTTTTTTTTAAAGAATTGCCAATGCCTTGCGCCCATATAATATTTGCAGCATTCACAAACTCCATCTCAAACAGAGGAACACACTGCCAAACTGAGAGATAGAGAAGGAAAATAGAAGGGAAAATATGCGATACCTTTGCGAGTCTAAATTGGACAAACCCACACATCTCTAAAAGCAAGGATCAAAGAACACAATGCCACATTGCCAGAGGCGAGGTGGAGAAAAGTGCCGTGGCCGCACATACATGGGACAAAGCTTACAATTTGCAATGGAATCAGCAAAATCCTATGCATAACGGAAAATAACAAGGTCCGGGACCGAAACGAATCCACAGCGATTCAAAAAATTGGTGATCGCGCTGTTAAGGGGGGGGCTAGATTTTTTGTGAAAAATGAAGAATTGTCCCAATTTCTTTTAATGTGTGGACCAGATGCGTTGAAATTTCTAATTTCCGATGGTGAAAACCAAATGCATATATCTTGAATAGAAAAAATGGCATAGGAAAGACCGGAGGCATGTTTTTACCGCTCGCGGTGTTATCAGTAGAGCCATGCAATTTTCGCAAATACGAATTTCAAACAAATTCGCGAATTTTTAAAATGCACCTCCTTTTCAAAAATCTGTCTGAATTACCTTGTTTTGAGTCGAAATAAACCGGATTTGAATTCGCGAAATAACGCGAATTTTGATTCATTGAACGATAAAACGACAAAAAACGAAAAAGGCCATTTTCTTTCCTCATTCCACGAATTTGCTCAAAAATTGAGATTGCGTGTCTCCATTTTTCCATTGTTGCCGAAAAAGAAAACAATCTGAAAACCCAGGACAATGAGCTTGTGAACAAGCATTTCCGCTCGTCAAACATTTTTGACGCCCCCCCCCCCGCCGAATGCGGAGTTTTCCTGCCCCGCAATGGAAGACCGCCACCACCAATTTCCTCCCCTTTTGGATCCTATTTTCCTGCCACTTCAGGGACCACCACCGCCTGTGTGGGGACATGGGGCAGGAAGCAAGGTTTTCTTTTGCACCCACTTGCACACCTCGCCCACGCGAATTGTGAACTGAGTCCATTTTGCGGAAGAAACAATGCACATTTGCAACCCAAGCATCCCCTTCCTCCCTTCACGGGGATCTGTGCTTGTCTCTGCTCTGCACAGCATTCCCCTCCCCTTTTCCCTGATGTTTCCCTTTCATTGGAGTTTGCGTTTGGGAGTCATCTTGTGCTGTGTCTCACGTGTCCATCCAGTGCATCACATTGCAACACAGATGAAAAAAGAAAAAGTGCGATTTCCAAGGACAGCAAAAGAGCAGTTTGGATCAAAATCAGCATAACTCCACACGCGACTTGCAGCAAGGTATCACGCATCTTGCAGGGTTTTTACAGAAAAGGAGCCAGGCTGCCAAAATTTCTGTGGTGTATGCATAATTTTTTGTGGTCGCACATCCTTGAAAAGCCAAGAAAGCCGTAATTATTTCGTTCTTTGGACTCCAGAAGCTGGTTGCACCTGGCGGCAATCGCCGAATTTGATATCTTGCTGGTGCCTCACGCAACTGGAGTTGTGTGGTTTTTTCTGGCAACCCATTTGCGACTCTTCACAAGTGGGAGGAGTGAAAATCTGCTTCGGTGATTTTTATTGGATGCTCTCCCTGCCAGAAGCAACGCATGTGCTCCGCGGTGGGCAGAGACGGGGGCGGTCCTCGACACTTTGCAGCAAAAGGGGAGAAAGAGTAAATCGCTGACGCGTTTCTCTTCTTTGAAAAGGAGAGAAAAGCAGATCGATTGCATGACTTCATCAAAGAGGTTTGCTTTGGGGGATTTTGGTGATGAAAATTCTGTCGGGCGCTGTTTCAAGGCAATGAACCCTTGCGTCAATCTCCGTGCAAGGAGCAAAAACATATCTTTGCACTGTGCATGCAGTCATGCAAGGCGCAAAAAGAGGAGTTTGGGCTGCAAGGCAACTGCATCCACAATCATGCGCAGTTGTTGCGGAGGAGAGAAACCAAAGCCAGCGACAACCCACACTTTGGGAAATCAAATTTCTCACCAGAACAAATTGGTCGGCAGTTTGTTGCCGGGCCATTGGAGGAAGGCCTGGATATTTTTTGCTTGGTCTGCGGCCAGGCTCCAACGGGGAAGAGAATGGTCCCAGAGATTGAGAAAGGACAGCGACAACCCCCATTGCACTCCACCACTTTGAAAATGGAGATTTTTCCTCCAACTCCAATGCATGGATTTTTGGGATGTGCGGCACCAAGAATGTTGGTCGGCACCGGCACCACGCCGGCACTGGGAAAGTGCCTTTCATTCGGCACCTTTATTCGGCACTTTCTGAACCCAGATGGCAACAAATGGCGCAACATTCATGTTTTTTGCAACTTTGCATTTGAGCATAGAATTTATACTATAGATGGCGCCACATGTTTGTGAGTAAAAGCGAGTTGCAGTTGGTATTTTCTGATGGGATTGGTCATTCTTTTTGAGGTTCTCTTGTGTTTGCGCTTGTTCTCACCCACCTTTTGTTGACTGGGGCTGGTACTTCAACAGTCCTTGGGCGTTTGACCTTTGAGATGGGGATTTCAAATGTCAGTGGTAGATAAATGAATGCACAGCATGGCTTTTCGAACGAGGTTTTCTATATTCATGGTCTCTGCAATAGGTGGGTGATCTTTTCTCCATGCAGGACAGCTGGGATGACTGCCCTCATCAGGAACATGAGAACATGACATCAGAATCAGCGCACAGGCGAACCTTGCTGGCGTTCGCTCTCCCCAACGTTTGCCGCTGAGCTGGGCTTGGTTCCTTGATGTGCGCGGTCTCCTGGTTTTGCATCGGAATGTCTTGCGCCTCCTCAACAGAGGAGGCTCAGGCATTCAAATGCAATGTGTGCGGCATTGACTGTGGGAGGTGCCCATTGCGGACAAGGAGGTGCCGCACATCCCTGATGGATTTTGTACATCTGGTTGAGCACCAACAAAATGCAACAGATAATGTCTTTTCTTGAAATATCCCTGTTTTTGTTGATTTTTTTTTAAAAAACACAAAAAACGAATTTACATGTTTTAAAAAACGACAAAAAACGAATTTTGAAATCCTAAAAACGATTTTTACAAAAAAATAAAACGAATTTTGCATGGCTCTAGTTATCAGCAGTAAAACGAAAATGTTCTCGATTTTCGACGCTATTTTTCTCAACTTTTTGTTTTTTAAGCATTTTTTGTGTTCCGCCCCGCGTATCTCAGCCATTTTTATGTGATCATGTTCAAATTTGGTGTACTTATGTAAAAAAAAAAACTAATCTAAAAAGATTGACAAGGCCATATTTGACAATTTTCGCCACCATTAAGAGTTATTTACAAGTAAAAGGAAAAAAATGTAAAAATTTTCCGCTTTTCCAGCGGAGTGACAGATCACCTGCCGCACAATTCTGGGGCCAAAATAAGAAATCGGGTCTTGTCAAAAGTTTTGTCTTGGTTTTTTACCCCTGTAACTCGAATTTGGGCGTTCTTACACATGTGATCATCGCTGTGCATGGGACGGAACATCGCCTTATTTTCTATCCTAAAATGGCTGCTGTGGCCAAACCAGAAGAGCTAGTGTTCAAATTTTGCACAGAAGTTGCCCAGATTGGTTCTAAAGAGTGTGCAAAATTTGATCAAAATCGGTCAAAAAGAAAAAAGTTTGCCGAAACTAGGTCTTGAAACTAGGAAACTTGCCCTTAACAACAGCTAAGGTCCCCTCCTCTGAAGACCTTGGCTCCCTGCTCACGAAGAGGAGCAACAAAAGACACGGGAATCAAAACACAACAAAAAGGCAGAAATTGGATCAGCCTTTCTGAACAGATGCAAGATCATCGGAACCAAACCGGAAAATAAAACTAAATGAGTAGGAGTGTGAATTACCACAAGAAATAAAAAAAAACCACCTGGCCTAAATCAATTTTTAAGCAAACTATTTTTAAGAGCCACTAGGTAAACCCAAACCACTAGGTAAAGTTAGAGAAAGGGATCAGGCTACATTATCTTTAAATGTGGCCACAACAAATCCCGACCAGTTCCAAAAACCTCTAAGCGCAGCATATTCCATTCATTAACCATTCTAGATGCAAAAGCTTCTGAAGCTTAAATTCATGGTCATGCTGCCCTCTATAGCTTGCCTGTAAAAGAAAGTGCTTCACAGCAGATCAGCCACCTACTCGTACAGTATTAAATACCAGAAACAAATGGGCAAGCAAAAGAAAGTCAATAGAAGAGAAATAAGAGAAAAAAAGCGATATAAGATACAAGAGACATAAGTCGGCAGGTAAGAAATGAGGCTAGCAGGAAAATAAAACGTCAGAAACGTAGAAACATGCCAAAAAGTAGGCCAACCAGAAACATTGCTTACTCCTGTGAAATGGTCAACAAATGCCTGTTTTCTCTCAAAAACTTCCTGACATTCCATGCAACTGTGGATCGGAAAGGCAAGCCCGCTTTTTTCACCACCGCTGTCCCCATTTTCCTCCACATCTCCTTCGTCCTCGTTCATATCTGGAGGGTCGCCTTTCCTCGGCTTTCGTCTTGATTTGAGGCGTAACTTGCCATTCTTTTTGAACTTCCGAACTATTGTGTGATCATCACCTGATGAACTATCTCTTGAACTGATTCCGGCTTCGTATGGACTGCACGAAGGGTCAGATAATTCATCCTCCACATCTGAATGCTCGTTCTCAATTTTTACTGGGAGACTTTCAACTGCACACTTTTCCACGACCTTCCTCCGAAGGGTTGACCTCAGAGGAGCTCGGACTATGAGATTATTTTTAGGCCTTATCAGTCTTTTCTTTTTAGGATGAGGCAGTTTGATAGTCATTTTGACACTTTTTTGTAGGGAGGTATCCCTGATAATTCTAGATTGTCTAGTAGTTCGAACAGTCTTGCATGTGTCCTCAACTGCAGTTTTTATCACATTTGCATCGGACAGGTCCAAAGTTCCAAAGGAAGAACCCAGATTGCGATTGGTAGGGGCAGGCAGATCAAAATCGGAAGTCTAAAGGGAAAAATAATGTTAAATAATCGCCATAAATCAAGAAAAATTTGAAAACACAAACAAAAATCAGCAGCGAAATTGTTCACCCTTAAAAAATTGTGGACAAGCCACATGCAAAATTTTGTGCTCTCCAAATGCTGCTGTCAAAAAGTAAGAAAGGAGCGACAAAACTTTCAAGAAATCTAAAGGTCAGACTGATTATTTCTGGTGTTCTGTGTCCTGCCAATATGCTGCGATGTGCGAGGAACAGTCAAAGTTGACCATAAATTATCTGCAGTCCTCATAGAAAGGAACAGCAGTCTCATGACAAGGATATCGTGTGACACCATGTCTGTGCTGACTGTGAATTAAAGTACCTTGAATCAAGCTCTCCCTTGAAGGTCGAATATTCTCTCTTTTTGTGAGATATAAACGTGAGATATAAACAAAGATTAACATCTTGTCTCCTGTCAATTTTTCAGCTTGGGTGCTAAAATCTTCACCAGTTTTGTCACCTAACCCAAGTACTCAGATGATTCCAGAACTTCACCTGGGGCTCGAAATAACCTTTAGACAATTGCATTAACTTAAAAGATTTGTCCCTGTCACGCCTTGCTTCTCTAAGCATCTCCCATTTTTGTCCTGAATGAGCCAATCTCCCATCTGCAAGCTTGGTTTCAGCCCCTGAGTTCAATTCAATTGTGCATAATTTTTATGTATCGATGCAGGCTGTCACACAAATGTGGGAAAATGAACGCGAAAGATTCATTGCAAATGCCAAAGATTTATTTCGCTGCCATTTATCGCTCAAAAATTTTCAGCCTTCTAGCATAGCTTTTTCACTTGAAGAGTTTTAGGATGCACCTGAAATCCACCCTAAAATAATGTTTTCCCCATCCACACCTTGCCATTCTTCTTTGCCATCCTTCTCCGCAGAGGAATCCTTCGCCCAGTAGATTTTGTCATGGTCAGTTCAGTGGAGCATTTTCCCTCTGGATCACTGGATTTTGGAAGACCTGTTGAAAGAAGGAAATTCAAATTGTGAAATAAAAGATGCAGCAAAAAGCAGAAATGAAAAAAGAGCAGCTTGGTACCATACAGAGGGAACAGAGATAAGGTTCTACGATGAAATCTTACCTCCCCCATGAATACCCCAAATGGGCCCATTTTGGGGGACTTTGGGGGGATATAACATGGAAATGGGGGCTGGAAGAAATTTTTTTACTGATTTATTTCGATTTGTTTTGACGTCTGGAACATCTCCATAAATTTTGTCGGCGTTTTTCTGGAACAACCTGTAAATGAAATGTGTTTGATGAAAACAGCAAATTGGCATTCGTAAATTGAAAAATGACAGATTTCACACCTCGGACATGGGGATTTCTCAAGCACAAGGCAAAAACAGATTGCACCCCCAGCCCATGCTGGTGGGGGCGAAGTGTATCCTTTTCACAATTTATGACAATTTATGAGCGGTTGGAGACATCCATGCAACACTTTCTTTGAGCTTTGATTCCTGTTCCGTGGTGCACATGCATTGATAGCAAAAAACATATTAAGAGCTGATGAATGGTTCTGAAACTGGCAGGAGGTATTGAACGAGTAGTAATTGGAAGTGATCACAGCAAAAACAATAAATTTCATACTGTCAAAAATATAGCAGTTGTAAAACCCACTTTCTAGCAAGAGTGTGGCTGGACACAAACCCTCGACTTACCAACAGGGCACTGGCTATCTTTGGCTGAGGCATCTGTCTCACCAGATCCTATGTCATTATCGCTCAACAGAGCCTTGAGGTAATCAGCTTTTTCCTAAATGATAAATAATCAAACATTAAATTCTGAACGGTGCCTGTGCTTCTGTCAAATATCCAGGCTTGTTTCACACTGCCTCCCACTGACTCAAGCTGAGTAGTGAAGTTGGTTAAGTCAAAAGTTGCTGGTTTTTGGTCTGGTTGACATTAAGATCATGTGATCAAATTCTGCTTCAGAGAGAATTAAATGTCCTATTAATGGTGATTGAAAGTCCAAACTCTCAATTGTCATCTTTGTTCCCCAAATTTCATCTTTGAGATTCAACTTACAGGGCTTCTTTAACTATAGAATCGAAAAAAAAAAAACAAGAAAATCTGCATATCATGGCACCAGCGAGCATTTTTCAAGCTGCTTTCGACACAATTTCCAATGCAGAATATTCAGTGGCCCTCCATAGAAGTTTTCCTGGGCAGCCAGCCACCCAGTGGCACACAGCACTGTAAATTAAAGCATGCATATATTCCTTCAGTTCCTATTGTTCTCAAATTTATTGTAAAAGGCATTTCAGCACTGTCCAGCGCAAAATTCTGCAAGGCATGTTAAATTCAGATTTGTGGTGGTGATCAATTTTGAAACACAAAATTGACACTGCATTATGGAATTAGAAAGAGAGCTCGTATCTCTTGACAAAAAAACTCCAAACTTCCAGAATTTTCGAAAACAAATTTGGAAATTATTTCAAAAAACCAACAATGTCTAAAATCCGAATAATGATTCTCAAGAAAAAAAAATCAGTTTTAATCTGCATGGCTCTAATTATTAGACAATTACCTTCTCAAGTAAACAGAGCTTGATCAGTCTCTCCTGCACAATGCAACAACCCCTAACGAACTGATAGCAATCCTGCAACTTGGTACAGCACAAATGACAGACAACTTCAGGAAGACCATCCCCAGGAGCAATCTAGAAGAAAAAAAAAACATCTGTAAAGTCAGTGAACACCAAATGCAAAGAAATGCTATCACTTTATAGCACAGAAAATGTCACAAACCAAGATGCTTTTGTCCCAACTTGCAGCTTTACGAGAAGGCAAATTTCTACCAAAAACTTCCATTTCAATTTTAGTCACATTGCACGTTAAAATTTATTTAAAACATTAATTTTGCAAATGTGTGCCGATTTCAGCAAAATGCTGATTTATGCAGAGCATCTTTCGTTTCTGGTAAAATTTTCAGGCTTGTTTAAAACAATTTCCCAGCGATTCATCATCTGGGGCCAATCAAGCCTGAAAATTCGATGGTAAGCATCAGTCCATTAAACCATTTAACGGTAAGCACGAGACTATCCAATCGACTTTTTTTTACGTCATATCACAATGCGGATATGGAGCATGAGAAGAAAATAATTTGACTGCCCGATCCCTTCAAAAGTGATGTGAAGTCCTGAACAGGAGAAATCAAGATGATGAAGCCAAAAATTGCTGGTTCTCTAGTTGACAACTGAGAGACAATATGATGTATTTTACAATATATTTCAATCACAGGTATGTGTGGAAAACAAGCCATAGACGAGTGTCATCTCAAAAAGGTCCCAATTCGTCCTCAACATGCTGATGTGGTCAAAACACCAACCAAATTCAGAGAGTTTTTCTGTGCAAGCCATTCGAGATGAAACAGAAAAATCACAAATTTTTTTGTACTTTCAGAAAAATCCAAGTATCCACCAAGTACCGGACAATCCAGCATGATTTTGACAGTTGATTAGACCCATGTTTTAACATGCATATGGAGTATCGTGGCTTATTCGTGGAACATGCTTATGGAATCTCGTAAAACTCTAATTGACTTTGTGAAGGTGAAACTGCAATTAAGAAAAAATTAATTAAAAATTTAAAGATAATTACTGGAAATTTGAAGCAGCTCTTCATCTGTTCGAACAACGTTTGTGGTTCACTATCATCAAATATCGAACTGACAAGACTGCTGATTATCCCACAGAGTCGACAAATGCGATCCTCATCATGGTATTATTGTGTTTGTGATAGGCCGCTCTTGTCATGTTGATCACACTGGGAAATGATACTTGAAAGTACTATACCTGGGTACGATCAATCATGTGATCAGTTGTGAGCCTGGTTAGTGAGCATGCAGTTCTGGAATGTGAATCCATTGGCAGTTTGTTCATGAGGAGGATTGGTTCATCCTTTAGATCAATCTTGTTTTGTGGCCCGCTTCTGTCATCTGGTAAAGAATCACTGGTGATACCTCTAGAATCATCTTGAATCGATGTTAGCTGTGAGCCTGAGTGTCTGGAATGTGCATCCATTGCAGTTTGTTCATGAGAGGATTGGTTCACAGGTACTTCCTTTGCAGGAGATTCTTTATGTTGGCCCATTTCCACCATTGTTATGGGTTATTCGTTTGGCTGCTCAAACAGTTCAAATCCCAAACCCAGCAATTCCATCTTCAAACATTCGCTATGTTCAGAGCAGAGAAATAAAGCGAATGAAGCTTCAAAATACAAGAATTGGAATATCACAGGACTCCAGAGAAAAGATTCACTCGAGTGCTGCGACTCCTACCTATAATGAAAGACATATGACAGCAAATGCACAACTCCCACTGTCAATTCATGGGCAAGTTAGCGCTCATCGGTTAAAAAAAAAACAATTTTTTGAGTAAACTGCTACATGATATTGCTTTCAGTCAGCTCCATTGAAGTCAGCCATGCGAGGTGGAGCAGCTTCACCATTGTTTCAAATCATTTACTCAAAATTTTATTGTTTTGCATCGAATACTCTTACAATGATTCTTTCTCGTATTTTGTAGCAATTAAAGAAATGCAGTCCACAAAACGTGGCCAATCACATACCATAAGTTATTGCCAGTTTTGTAAGGGCCTACAACTGGCATAAGATTCATGTCACACCATATAACTGGCATAAACTCATAGAATATGAAAGTCATCCTAATCAATTAAACGAGTAAGACTGCATTGCTGTACTTTTAATTTAACAATCCGCAAGTTTCTAATGAATGTCTGCGTAGAATGACCAGACGCATTTATTGATAAATAAATGCCCAAGAGCCAGATGGGTATTTGTGAGTTGCAATGTTTGTGAGATTGCAACAAAACACTTTCGATAGGATGGAAATCCTTGTCCAGAATAGAGCAAGCGGTTTCCAGCAGCTGGAACTACCATATGAAAAAATGAGTGGGAAAGAGAAAATTTCACGCAAAAATTGTGCAGGGGAAAGAAAATATTGCATGTTGATAAGCTAGGTCCAGACACAAAACTAATCACTCGTGAAAAGCAAAAATCCACTGCGGAGGAACAGACACGGAAGAATGTTGCTGCTCAGAGTTGCTTTGTTTCATTTGATGACGGATGCAAAAAAGCAACTCCTCAGTAAGTCACAATTTTACAATAGAACGATTGTAAAGAGTAGCTCCTCAGTGAATACCTTCATCGGAGCAAGTAAATGAAAGAAATGTGGGAAACCAAGTCACAAGAAAAAAAAGCTTGCACACCACTTTCAAGCATTCCTCAGTTTCTCTCGTTGATACTTTTTGCAATCTCCAACACGTACTTGTAGTTGTGGGCTATCATGTTTTCAGGTCATTATCCCCTGGAAACATGAATTGTCCATTTAAAGTGCATGGTATACAAAGACCCGTTATTCGTTTGCAAAGAAAAACAACCAAATATCTCACCTTCCAATGTGGGCCCTTTCTAGCAAGGTAAATCACATTTCCCTTATCTGTGAGAAACAGCCTGGACATGCAGTAGACTGCCCAGTGCCAACCACTGTCAATCGCAAACCATTGGCCAAAATTCTTCAATTGAGATGAAAAATATGACCTGTAGATTGCTAAAATTTTGTTCCCAGAAACAACGCTCAATTTTTTGTCCTTTCTCATGACTCCCATTAACAACGTTTCAACAGTCTGTTTTATTTGAAGCCACAGGTAACATGAGCAGAAATATAATCATCCACGGTAAATTTAGCGAAGTTTGAATTTTGAATGGGAACCGTCATTAGCATCGTAGGAATTTGCGCATTGTTAGATAGCATCCGTTACTCTGTAATTAAAACCTACTTTGTATATGAAAACCTACAGGTGAAACATGGCTAAAAAGTGACTGTAAATCATGAAAAAACATTGCACAACCTTTTTCTGCTTTTTGACAAATTTAACGATAAACTGACTTTTTGAGTGGCATTTTTCACCTTTAATGAAACACGTATTTTGCTTTTCTGGAACGCAAACAATAGAAGAAACGTTCAGATTGTCATTGCAACATCATGCAAGAAATTCATTTGCATAGGTTTCGTCACCATAATAAGATCTCTCTTAATCGCACCAAAGTTATGAACCCTCTTATGAATGAAAAATAATTTGAAAGAACTCAATGTGTAAAAACAATTATATTTAAAATGCGAGTACAATGGTTAAAAAAGAACACAACAATCATTTGAGAGAAAGAATCTGGAATCTGCACCCCCTCACCTTTCAAAGGCATTGGGTAAGACATTGAAAATTTACACCCCCACCTGTTTTCACGGTAATTTACCTTAGAAAACTGAACCCCCTTCCTTGTTGAAAACATGGTTTTTTTGCTGACAGCCAGAATTGTTGATTTTTTTACTCTTTCACCAAGTTTTGAGCTATTCTTTCCAAACATGTCAAACGCAAAAACCGCATATATCTGAAATGCTTTTATTTTTCATAAATTTTGGTTTAAATCAAAAAAAGGGCTCTTTCAGCCGAAAAGGGACTAATTTTTGCACACTTTGGTTCAGAGTAGACAAAACAATCTTTACAGGGTCACTCGCAATCTCATGAAAGCCACACCAACTTTTTGACAATGTCACCATAACTCAAAAACCATTCGACCAAGAAAGTTTAAGTCCTGAGCCAGGATGTGACCCGGCTTCCACGTCAGCCCTGGCCTGGGCAACACTTGCTCTTGCCTGTACTTGCCTGTCTGTGCCGGCTGGCGCACCTGAGGAGAGGAAACACTGAAACGTATGTTCCGGTCTTAGTTCCCTCTGGTTCAGGCTCTCCTCTGCGTCATCAGTCATTCCCGCGGTTGGGGGCAGAGGGGGGTTGCAAACAGGGTCGCGGGTTATTGGACCCATCTTTCTGATAGTGGCCCTTCCATTCCTGGCCATTTAATTCGAGAGTTTTGCCTCTCTCTATGCGGTCTATGCACTAAGTCAAATTCGAGGTGAACAGGCCTTCGGTCTGCGCTGAGCTTCTCTCGGCGATATCGACCAGGGGTACAGAATCCCTCTGCTCATAAGTTTGTTCTCCGAAGTCGGCCCGGTATATCCGTGTCCTTTGCCTGCTCTTCAGTCTGTGCTTGGAGGAAAAGGGATATGACACCAAATATTTCTCGGGAACTCCCATCTTCTATACACCCCGGAGGTAGTCACTACGTGGATATGGGAGGACCGCAGATTTGTTCCCCCCACAGGTCAGACTGGTGTTAAACAGTCACAATGCTCAGCTGTCTGTATTTATTTCAATTCATTTTATTTGGGAAAAATAGGTGAGCTGCCAGGAAATTATTTGCACTGGGTAGTTCTTTCAGGTTGGTAGGTACCGATTTCATTGTTGCCAAGTAGGTAATTCATATAACCGAGACAACCGCATGATTTTTTCGCAATCAATCACTGTTTGTTTAATTAGATTATTGCTAATTCTTTTCTAATTTCTCTTCCCTTTTTGCTGTGCTCGCATGTGCGCTCATTGTCTAGGGATACAACATTATTTTGCTTTTACTTTCTATGGCATTTGCCTCTGCTCTTTTGTGCTTCATGGTGATTCATGCAATGGATTCCACTTAATCCTGACACACCTTCACCAATGTCTGATGTGATCCTGTTTTGCATCTCCATGTGGTAAGGCACCTTTATTTTAAAATAATTGTTTGGATGTATCCTTGGGTGGTGAATGAGCATGCGAAACGAAAATTGTTTGAAATAAACAATGCACCTATTTTTGAATAAAATTGAGAGGAAAATAGAAAAAAATGCTGAGAGACAGTGGGACTATCTCTTTCGGCTTCTTTTCCTTATCGATCTTCCTTCTTTTCTTCTTTTGTCGGTGCGATAACATCAAAATCAACTGCTCTCCTTCTTTTCTATCTTTTATCGGTGCGATAACATCAACAAAAATCAACTGCGCAGGCATGGGTGGATGGCAGAAAGATGGGTAGGGGAGAGCCCATAGGATTCTCCCTTCGTCCCCCGTTAGTGGGGGGTTACGCTTGAACGCCTGTTGCCGTAGGGGTCACCGTGAAGGGAATCAAATCCAGGGAGAGACATTGCTTCGCGAAGAAAGTTGTGTGAAATGTTACTGGTTATTCACACCTATATGATACTAAGTTAACACACGATCGCTTAAGGGTATTACGAATGGATTGCAGAAGCAGAATAAGCTGCTTTGAAATGATATCTTCTCAATGGGATGTATTAATTACTTTCCGCCCCCTTAGTCATGCTTCACTCTGGGGTGGGTAACGCGGTGAAGCGGGGGGTGGGACGCGGCGGGGTTGGAGAGGACCCCTGTGTGCATCCATGGAATACACCTTATCTTTCTGTTACAATAGGAGCCTTTTATCTGGGGCGAGGGTTCCATAGGAGCTCGGAGGACTCGTGGCTCCATTGGGTTCCAGGTTGCTTGCTTCGCTTCATACACGCGGGGTTTGGCTTCATCTACGAGGTAGGCCGTCGCCCCCCCCCCGTGCTGTGTGCGGTCCACGGACAGCGCGCAGCGTAGGGGGGGTGATGGCCTGTTTACGATGAGGCGGCAGGACCAATTTCCGCATCATGCCCTACGGGTCCGGTATCCAGATAATGTGAGGCAGGTGCCACTGGGTGATCGATCCCGACTGAAGGGGAGCGGCCGCGGGGGCGGAGCGGGGGACGGTGGATGGGCGTGATGGGAGGGAGCCTCGCTGACTGAGGCACAATGGAGGGGGGACACTACGGGACACCGGATCGTGTTCACCAGGAGGGAGAGGTGGGACAAGGACCATGATAGAGAAGGGACGATCGGGGGACGGGGATATCGGACGTACACCATCGGCACCATTCGCAAACACAGGACCACCTGTTGAACTTTAGGCAAAATGTGCGGAGCCTTATCACTGACTAAGATCTGGGCGATAAGACCGCGAGGTACATAATTGGAGTTCGCATTTCAACGACCGCTGCAACAAATTCTATACAGGACTATATGACCGCGTCAGATCTGACAGGCCAAATCTACGAGTGGTTTCGTGATGATGGAGCACGAAACCACTATGAGCCGCTTCTTCCCCTGCAGCAGCAAGAACAGAAGCTGAATGTGATGCAAATGGAAAGCACAGTTTCCTCGCCTCCTTCGACCGCAATTCACGAGCACATGAGTTCCCAAACTGTGAGTTGGCTCACAGCACTGTGATACCCTAACTCCAATCACACGGAACATTTTCTTTCGATCGCTTCATGGAATGTTCGGGGTGCCTAAAGTGCAGAGAAGAGGCGACTCCTCTCGACCAAATTACATCAGGCAGGAATTGACATTGCTTTCCTGCAGGAAACGCCCAACATTGCCAGTCTAGGAAGACGGTGCTGTTTGGCGATTGAACGGGGGATCCCGTGGCTCGGGTACGGCCATGGACATCCGACGACCACTTCAGAGTGCGGATTCGGCACACCTTTAACCTGCACTGCCAGGTTGCACAAGTTCGCTTTCGGGGCAAGACGATCCTCATGCCAACACCTACGTTCCTCATGCACAACAACAGACATCCAGGGCATTCTGCTTTCTACATCGTTCGCTACGGCTCAAATCAGGACCAATCATCGTGCTGGGGGACTTCAACGCCCACATCACCCTAGCAGATGCCGCACAATTCCTGCAGCGCAGGGCGGGCACCTTCTCTTTCCCAACGCAATAACACCAATCGATGACAGCTTCTCAGCATCGCCCAGGCACTCGGCCTTCGCTTTGCAACATCGTGGACACACAGTACCAAGATCACGTGGACAGAGAGGGGACTTTCCTCCCAAATCGATCACGTAATGATCAGTAACGGCTCTCCCTTCCAACTTCAACAGGTGAAGGGTTATTGGGAGGAACACTCAGACCATAAACTCATCACTTGTGGGCTGTCCATCGAAGTTGACTGAGAGTCGTGAATCCTTGCCTTTGGACCACTACCTCCTCAGAACGACGGAGTTCTGTACGGATTTCAAGGAAGAGTGCCTGGCCTTATTCTACCGAGGATTCTGGGATCTGTCCCAGAATGAAATCAGGACAGCCACACAACGCATGGCGGCAACGTCAAGGGCGCTCCCGGTTCAATGCCGCAGGGTGCATGCCCGATTCTTACGAAGCAGATACAGGATGCACCGATTTCCTTCCTCGGTGTCGTGCAAGGACGAATTACGTCAAGCCTCAGCAGCTCGGCGGACCGCTTTGCCGACTCTAAACCGACACCGTGCACTGGAACAACTCCAGGCGGCAGAAGCCGGGCGAGTGAAAAGGGTACCTCTGGTGCTATTCCAGAGGTGGCTTCGGGAGCAGAAGTGCACCAACAGGCACAGGCCCGTCCCACTCCTGGACACATCGAGTTGGTTTGGAGACACATTGAGGCTGTTTGGTTTGTGTGTTTGCGGTAGTCGACATTGTGGAGACTTTATTGGCAGTTCATAGTAAGAGCGTCCTCTAATGATTTTGTCCAATTTTCAGCTAATTGGCGATATTCAGCTAAATCTGGTTGACACAGAATTTGGTATTAGAAGCACGAAAGAGCAAACTTGGAGAAAAACTGGATGTGTAAATGAGAACAAGAGGACGGATTGTCACAACCTCCATGGTCTTGCGATCGGAGAAAAACAAAGGAAATATGTGTTAGAAAAATCCAAATTCAGTCGCAATGTCTTTGACACCTCCAAAGAAAAATAGGTCAGCGGATGGGTGCTTCGATGTCGAATCAGCAGGGACTGAAAATTTGGATGGCGGGAATGAAGTGGACTTTGCAAGGGAGAAAAATTCCCCGCGTGAGGAAAATGAACAAGACCCGAATCAGAAATTGAAAGAAGCAGAATTGTTTCACAACAGGGCATTTGAAGAGATGCAGTCATGCACGGAGATTCTTGAGATGAACAGGTGGGATTTTGCGCAAAATTGGATAAAATTATGGAGATCCAAAAAAGACGCAAACTTTATTTCAAATTATTGTCCTGGTCCAGGAACCAGGACACACAGGAAACGTTGAGATTGGATTTCCGCCCATAGATTTAAGAGGAACTGAGAAATCGGTGCGCTGCGTCACGATGACTGGGACATCGTCAGTGATCAAAAATTTGACTGCTGCAATAAATTCGCCAGTATCTGAAGTTTTCTGCTGCAGTACCCAGAAGACTCCTGCTTTTGCAGTTGTTTCTGGTCATGCGACTTTGGCACCTGTCCATGACATTCCAATAGTTGTTCCACCTGTAATACAGATTGGGAGAAATTATTTCAGGTCAGACTCGACCCTGGATTTCAGCAATGTTGAAACGCTGCCTCCAATTCAAAATTTCATCCCCTTTTCTGGAGCTGGTGGCAATGATGTTCCTATGAAGTCTCATGAGAAACGCGTGGGTTGCTTTAAATCAAATCAAGATAGCCTTGAAAGGCAGTTGTTGTCGAAACAGCCCATATCCATTCCGAAATTCAGAGCTGGATCGAATAATTGTGCCCTTCAATTTGCAGGCAATTTTTGAAAGATCATGGCCCGTCGGAGAGTAAACTTTTGGATAATTTAAGCTATCTTTTGTCTGGCCCACCGATGATTTGGTTCAGCAGTATAAAACGGCATGTGGACAATTTTGAGATGTTCAAAAGAAATTTCCTGTTCGAAGTTTTATTCAAACAATTATAAAAATGGATTGTCAACGCTGTGGCACACGAGTGAACAAAAGGGAGAAAATATTCAAGCATATGTGATGCGCATAACTCTGATTTATGAGGTGCTTTTTGATGAACCTGACCAGGACCATCTGATTGAGCATATCCTGAAAACTTGCAGCCGAAAATTGAAACAAAAGATACGCACAGGCAATTTTGAAAATTATCTGAAATTTTTGGAGGAACTGTCAGTCGCTGAAGAACTGTGTTTGTAAGACGAGGAACATTATTCAGTGAAGTAGTTTGGATGTAGGGAGAATGACAGGGAGAGAACCAGTCCGCAGAATAATAGGGAAAGACCATCACCACAATTTACCTGCTCTTTTCAAGTTTCAGACAATAGGAGAGAAATTCCAGAATGTTCATTTTGTAGGAAAAGAGGGCATTACGAGTTGCAATGTTGGCAGGCACTCACGGCGTGGATTTGAAAATCACGGAGAAAATGAGAACAACCAATCCACGAAGAGAGGTTAATTACGCGTCGAGGTCATTCGATAACAGGCAAGTAGAAATTGGCAGACAAAATGGATGGAATGGAGTGCGACAGTGGGACAGGTCACGCTCACCAAACAATCGTGAAAATATGTCATTTAACAATAGAAATCAGAATGATACAAGATTTTACAGGAATGGAGGAAATGGTTAATGTCAAGGCTAAAACAATTCAGACAGGACGGATGAACAGCGAAATTGGCGCAGCAAAATGAAATTGCCCCTGAAAGACAGGCAATTCAAAACACCACATGCATGTTGATAGAGGTTGAGCATCCGTGGCATAAAAGATAAAGGCAACACAACATTGTTTAACACACAGGACGGGCCAATATTTCCTTTACGGGGCATTGCCGCCACTCACATTCATGTCGGGTTTTGTTTTCCCATCCAAGCATTTCCATATTTGATGCAGCAAACTTTTCCTCCTCATTTCGGTATTAAGTGTAAACAATGGAAAAGGAATGAACCTCCTATAAAGAAATGAAATTGTTGCAACTCAAATCTGTGCACAGTTGAACCTAAGGTGAGTTGCATAGCTATCGTATTCCCCTTGCAACTAAATGGATGGATGTGCTTGCAGTAAAAGGTGGATGTGAATAACGAAAGTGAAAATGGAGATATTCGAGGTGTGCTTTTATAACGATATCGAAGTCAGCATCGTCGGAGGAACAGATGAAGATGATGCTGGTCCATTGGTTGAGCTTGTTTTAGTGGAGATGGACTACGAAAAAAGGTTCAAGTGATGGCCAAGTGAAGGTCAATCATCACCATTTCAACTGCAGTGTACTTTTGCTTCACAATTAATCAGCCACATTTAATTAGATTTCTGCCGCGCTGTCACTGGCGCCAATGCCCTTTGCTGAATTTGATGATGCCATGTTTCGCAACATGAGATTCTTCCTTTCGCTTCCAACATACAAAAACCATTTTCAATAAAATCAGTTCGTGTACAGCTTTTGTCAAGATCACAACCTAATGTAAATGCAGCCTTTATGCTCAACATCCGTTTGTTCTTCGTCCTGGATCCTGTTGTTGAACAGCTTTGTTCCAGATCAACAGCAAACCAATAATTCCACACTTCATCAACCACAGACTTGCGATTATGAACAGTCGATGCCACGACAGAGAGCTTCACCTCCTGTCCCATCACAGTGTACAATCCATCCAGATTGAATGCCATTGCTTCGGCTCAAATGCCACAACGACCCATTTGTGGGCCAACAATCCATCCACTTCCCATGATCATTCCTGTTCCGATTGCTACTGCTTGGCCAATCGTGCAGTCACCTGAAGTTCATCGGCCACTACAAGGCGCAAGGCCCGCAGCTGTCAGGCCACAATGATAACAACGCGTTGAAGGTTTTGACCACACCACGCATTTTGATCATTTTTACTCATCTCCTAAATTATTTTGGTAGCTCCATGACTGAGAATTCAATGTCATTGGCATAGTCTGCCAAAACCGACGTGACATGCCCGGACTTCTCGCTTAGGTCCACTATGAAGAGGTGAAGTGTGATCAACGACCAAGTGCCCCTTGACAGCAATTGTGTGGCTTGACAAACGCCCTGCTTGGACGCTCTCTATGCATGTCCAGAAGGAATAGGGGAAGGAATGGGCTACGTCGATCTGGCTGACCTGGTGACTGGAAGCCGAGATCCCAGAAGAGAGACCACCAATGGACAGTAAAGCTTTGAGGAAGGCTCTAGACATTAAATTTGATGCAATTTATCAGCCAATTTCTAAAACATGAGCTGTCTTGGTCCTCGTATTTCTCCGGTGTATTTTGAATGGGAGAAATCCATGGATTGAGACAATCCATGTTTTGTAAATCGGCCGTGTGTCTTTCTTTTGAAACGCAGAGATTCGGAGGCTCATCCCATTGTCTGAAATGGGTTCTACAGATGTCTGGCAGCACCTCACCACGTGATGTTACACCCTTGTGTGTTGGGTACCAAGAGTTGGGATAAGATTGTTCCGTAGAATAGCAAGCGAAAGGAGATGTCGGGGGATAGACCAAGAGGTATTCAGTTCTGTCGTAGATACAGAAGCAGCAACAGCGAGAGTTTATGGCTCTGAATGCAGTCACAATTATAACTGTAACGGAGACGAGCTGCATATATTTAAAAGTTGTTATTCTTTCCTTACTTGACGTGTATTTTAAGTGCATCTTTATTTGGAACGGAGTTTGGCAGCCTGGCAGAAGAAAGGTCTATTTAAAAACACGTTTTTAGTATTGTAGTAACATCTTCTCATTGGTTTGAGTAACATTCTGTCAATTTTAGCAAATTCTTATGTCAAGCCAACCCAAGAGATTTCGTAATACCTTTGCACTTTGCATTCCAAAATTCCATGTTTTTCATTCATTTTCACTCATCAATGATTCATTCATTTTTATATTTGTTCACCCTGGACCGTTTCGTTGTCGTGGGGAAGCATCAGGGGGCGACCTCTGGATGGCGTTTTTGTGGGTGGCAGAGGCGACATTCAGACGGACACATTTCGCTCATTTCAAGGATTTCGCAATCATTTCGGCCTAATTTTCATTAATTTGTCTTGTTATTTTTCGCTGATGTTTCATTGTATTTCCTTCTGTTTTTTTTTACATTTTTGTCACATTCTGGGTTCAAAAGCAACCAAGGACCAGAAAACCTTCCACATCAAAGCCAGATTTTGTTATCGAGGAAATTGTCAAAACCGATCCAACGTCAGTCGCTCGTGAGCCCCCGAACCGAGAAGTCACTCCACTCCCGAAAAGATATTCAAAGTTTCCCCAAGTTTCGATTGGCAAAAAGCGGTGCATCGCAGTAAAGCGTATTGCGGGACCAAAGGGGCATCTTAGCGACAGACATTGGATAGGACTCTATCGATTTGTGAAATCACCGTTATATTCGAACATAATTATTTTTAGTCTTCTTGAGTTATCGTTATCCCAGTTGTTAATAAACAGTTCAATTATCTATCCGGTAGAAGAAATCCCGATTTCGTTACTGATGCGTGCTTGACCCGTCCAAGGAACTCGGATCGCTGTGACTAAACGGAGGTTCAGAGTGCTATCCCAAGTAAATACACCGAGCTAAAACCCTTCCCCCGTGACAGATAACCTCTCCCCCATGACATGGAGGTTCCACCGAGATCCGCCATACAAGTGCTCTTGGGGACCAAATTTTTCAAGTATATGAAAGAATGGGACATCAGAAACAGTATCTTAATGAGCTGCCGAAAGCACATTTTAGAGTGAGAATACGAAAGAAATATTTGTACAATAAAAATAACAAGAATTCTGCAGTTAGTGAATTGGTGAATGCCTCGTCAGATGAAGATACGTCTGCGTCAGGTGGCTTGAATTCCGGTGAATTAACTTCTCAGACACCCATATCCCATAATTTTGTGCCCAATGATATTAAAATGATTATTGCTGCGTCAGTGCTGGTCGAGCCAAATAAACCAGTATATTGCCAATACAGGATTTCAAGTTTTGTTTCCCCGAGCAACATGGTCCATTGTCACTGGATTGTGAACTCACTTTACACGGGCCTTGATGTGATTCTCCCCAGAAGAGACGAAATGAGAAAAGGGGACAAATTTTAGTCAGAGTTTCGGGAGATGATCCAATCGAGTTGCGCAAAGGCGTTGTTTTGGGTGAAATAAAAGCGGTGGAAGATGTCGTTATAAAAAAGTCAAATAAAGATCAAAATTTATTGAGCCGGTTTGCTGCAGCAACGGTCACAAGAGCCACTCAAAAACCACCAAGGGTAAAGAGGCCTGCCATAAGTTCTACCTGGAAGGAGTCCGTCAAAACAACTCGGCTGATCATCTCGTCCTAAAAGAAGCGGGAAGGCTTCTGAACTCGGATATTGTAATATTCGGCCCAACACTCACGAATCGGATCCCGACAGATGGCAGTGACCGCATACTGAAAGTGCGGCACTGCGCCGCTGTAAAAGGAGGTGACGAAAATCACTATGAGCCAGTGCTTTCCGTTCCGGACACCATCATACCACCAGCTGAAACGGGATCTGCACGGGAGAAAAAGAAGCCACAAAAGCAGTCCGCAGCAACATCGGGGAACGAGGGTGAAACAACATCTGAAAAGAAGGGGAAGAGTAGCAAAGAAGTGTCGGGTACAGCTGATAAGAATGCTGACAGCAGAAATGGTGGTGGCAAAAAATCGTGGTGTCCACCAGGTTATCAACAGGGAGGGATAAGCCTTGGCCCTGTTGCTACACCAGAATACTGGAAAAGTCCTGAATTCAAGGTGCTTAAGAAGGACTTAAGATGGAGTGAGAAAGATAGAACTCGTTTGAGCAAAGAAAATTCCACTTTGGAAAAAAAGCTGGAGAACGAAACGCAATTGAGAGAGGAGGCAGATGCAAAGGTATCCAGACGGGATGCCCACATTTTGCATCTAAGGACCAAAGTATCTGAATTGGAGAAAGAAATCTCAAAATTGACTTCCGGAAGCACACCAGCAGCCATCGCAACAAACATTTCAACCGCCACAACTCCACGTCCATCAGTTAAGGACATGCGAAGAACAGAGGCGAGGCAGCCAAAAGGTCCGAACCGGGAGCTGCTGGGATTGGGTGTAACTGAAGAACTGGCCCGAATTACCAACAGGTGTCGCCGAGGGAAAATAACAACAACACCGACAGAAATCGGAAACACGAGGTCGGTGAGAAGAAAGGGTGCACCAGCCTTAATAACATCTGAAGCAGCCGCCCATTCCCTCGGCGCACCTCTCCATCTGGCTAACCCAATCTCAGCAGCTCAAGCCCGTGTCGATAAGCAGAAGGAGAAGGAGGAGTAGCAGAAGCAGCGAAAGGAGAAAATGGGAAAGAAAGCAGCAAATCAACGGCCTGCTCCAGCTGCAATTCCTTTGCCTGATATTACGATAAAAGAGTGGTACATCACCTTCGATGATGATCGCAGGACAGTCTTCGTCGGAGACGATGTGAAGACTGTGGAGTTACACAGCTTCATCTTTGGCAAACGGAGGAGCAACAGACAATTTTGCACTCTTGACGGATTGATTGAAGTGAAACTGCATGGTTCACGGAGCCTTACAGTGACCGACGCAAGAAAAGCTAAAATCAAGGTTGATCCAATGCGGTGGAACATGCGTCGGCATGGAGTCCACCAGTCACTCCGTTTTTAAATTCTGGAGTACCTACTTTGAACTTTTGTCATGAAGTCGCATATAAGCTAAAGACCAAATTCAAAAAACTAATTTCTTCCTCGCCTAGAATGAATTGAAATTTCAAATTGAAAATTCAGGATACCGGAAGTTTCGAAGGTGAGAAGTCTGAGGAAAGTTTGAAATTTGAAAGATCATTTCTATTTATTTTAGGCGAGGAGGTTGATGTTCTTGGTAAACAATTGGAGATAATTCTTGATTCAGCGTCATCTATTTCACTGATAGATATGAAATTCATCCAAGGTTTAGAAGTACAGCCTGCGCCTCCTACAACCATAAATACGGTTGCGCCTCCTACAACCATAAATACAGTTGAGAGTAATCAGCTAACATTGCATACTTGTGCAAATGTGCCTTTGGATTTCGGAGGCAGCAACATTCTTTATCATTCATGCTATGTGGTTGAAAATTCCACCATACAAGTGCTCTTGGGGACCAAATATTTCAAGTCATTGAGTTTTTGCTCGTTTTCTCATATCAGATGGCTGGGCAGATATCACGATAATCCTCTTTCTCTGAGATAAATACCAGGATGAAGCTCCTACTATTGGGAAGAACGACGCCTCTGCCCAAGGCAAGAAATACCCCCGGAACCAATAATAAGTTGAGCTACTTTTTATGTCATCAGTTGTGAAAAGTGACCAAGCAAATACGAGTACAGAGCAGGAAATCCTGCAGGAAAAACTGGTAGTGCATAAAAATATCGACGACTGGTGGGAGAAGAAGAAAGAGAACCTCGAGCAGAAAAGGAAATCAAAGCCATCCAAGGGGTACATGGACTTTCCTGAAAGCGTCAACCAACATAGTCTGTCCCACAAGGAAGGGCTACCATATCTGGCAGGATATGCTGCATCCCGCATGAAGGACAAGCAAATTAATTTGGGGGTCCAATCCCATTTGGCAGAGGGGACCAAAAATGGGTGGATCAAAATGCTGTGATTGTAAAAAGGTGGATTGTATATACCTTCTCAGTTGCGGATGGAGACTGTAGTCGATTTTGAGAGGATTTTCTTGAGATAACATGGTGACAACATTTGCAAATATTTGGGTGTCATCCGCACGATGCAGATGCTTCTACAAGATCAACATCTGAAGTCAACCCAGAGGCTATCAGACTAGAACATTCAATCGAATCGAGGAATTCAACAAATTAATCCCACAATGGGCGATCGCAACTAAAAAGTATCAAGCAGGGAAAGAGGCGACTACAGTCAGTCAACACCACTCATAAAAACAGTAGGCATGTGCCTTTTTTTCATCGTCTAAAAACTTGGCTGTTTCAATCTTTACGCTCGCAACATGCATCGATCGATTCGACATTGTATGTTCCGACTCCATTTTGATGTAACGTGCACCTTGAAAATCTTATTTCCGAATGTGGAGCATGTAGTCCTGCTCCGCCATTTTCTTTTTGCTGTGGATGCAGGCACCTAGTTTGTAATGGCAGCAAAAACAAAGAAAGACAATTCAGATTTGTTTGGGTGTCGGTAGCAAATGCTTTGCGAGGGAGTATATCGGGCCGACTAAAATATTCTTGCCATTTTTCACAAGAGATGGACCATTACATTCCACCAGGAAATATGGCAACAACCGTTACTATTGAAGCCAGCACTTTTGGGCACTCATGATTCGCACAGCAGGTTTACCAACGCATTGAGGGTCCTTTTCTTCCACATTTCCAGAATTAAGTGTCTGCCCATCTGTCCCAAAAGGGGCAAGAAGCATTCATGACGGCGAGCCAGTTGGAACCTTCCCAAGGGTATAAAGTCATCGAAGCAAAAATTTTCATTGTGATTATCATCCGAAAATGAGGTTTGAATAAGTGCCACAACAGAAGGATACCAGGATGCATGGGAAGCGATGTTTATGGTGACGGTGATGAATGTAGGCCTACAATGATCATCTTATCATTATTCTTCATGGAGGACAAGAAGATTAGGCCAGGTCACAACCAGCCAGAGAAACACGTCAAGTGTGAAGTGTCCAACACAAAGAAAATGCCTCTCAAAAACAACAATGCAGAGCAGGGAGGTGCCGGAGATGAAGATCAGAATTTTTGGCTGCAAAAATCAGCTGAAGAGCAATCGAAATCATGCGACTTTATTGGCAGGAGTGTTGATCTGCAGACTCGTAGGGTGGCCAGTGGCCTGTCTCGAAAAGAACGCAAATGCAATGGACATTTTTTCCGTCAGAATTAATAGACAAGAGTTAATTGCCTTTCAGGTATGTTTGGACACCAATGTTGTTGTACTTGGCCATCATTTTTGATCTTCCCCTTTTCTGATTTTGTGTCAGCACAATTATCTTACCTGCTTTTAAGCAAATGTACCTGCAGATTTCCGGTCAGAACATGTCCGTTTCTTTGTCTCGTAGGTTGCTGCGTCATACCTGATGAGGAGCTGGTTGAACTCTATTTCTGTCGTTATCTTCTGAGAAGTCTCCGCTGCCATTCATGTTTGCACAATGCGTGCAACACAGCAAGTCTACACGAATCTGACCATCAAAGGTATCTTTGTACGAGATCATTGTCAGAGGCAGCGGAATCGTTTTTCAAATGGCCGAAAGGATTTTTGACCACACATCTACATTTGCACTGTTGATAATTGTAGCGATAATGGATCGAGGGACATCTGTGCCCGCTCAGTGAAGGTGTGAGGTCAGAGGAAATGCACAACCTTGTAACAAATGCCATGGAACAGATACATCTGCAAGCTCAATGTCGATAAGCTGAAGCCAGTTGTCCTGCATGACATGAGAGATGGCACTGAAACCAGTGGTCCTGCAGGACATGAGAAATGGCACTATGATAAAGGCGGCACACTAAAGCATTGTTGTTCAGACCTGAACAGACCCACATTGACATAAACCGATATAGATATCCACTGCAGCCAACAAAATGATAGAATACCACCCTGAAACACAAAACCGAAAGATGCTCATGGGGAGGGGGATAAACCTTTCACGCAAAATGTTTCTGATTTTTGGGCTGTTTTAACATTTATAAGAGCATCAACATGATGAAGATTTATGTCATGACATTTGCATGAATCTGTTGCCTTTTGTAAGAGCTACAACAATTCTCAAGGCAGGTAACCTCATCAGGCCAAAAAAGATAAATTGACAAAAGCAACAACAGCAATGAACATCAACGATATAAAACTTCCGAGAAAGAGAGCTTCAGCAAGGTTCAGAACCATTCGTTGACACTAATGAAAGGCGTCAACTGACCAGAAGAAACAAGAATCATGTGATATTGTCCAAATTAGTATGCCAAACGTTTGCCTGCTAGAGTGATTGCACAAACATTTTTAAACCATAGCAGAACTACTCCACCAAATGAGAATGACAATGCTAGGCTAAAGCTGGAAGCACATAAGCAAAAAAGAAATACAGTAGTTTACAGCCAAAATCGACTTTAAAACGAGAAAGTATTGAAAAATCTATCGAAGAGGGTGAAAATTAATTGCTCAAGAAAGGTTCATGAACACCCTGGATATCACACTGAACACAATGCTAACTTGGCTATGCAAACAGTAAATATTTGTACAGGATTTGAGATAAAAAAACAGATGAGATCATTGAAAGTAATCAGTTTGCCAAAGCTTTTGAACATGCGAGTAAGACCTCAAGTCGTCAGCCTTCTTCTGACCAACCGGAGCAAAACTGACAGGACAGACAGACCCATGCAAAGATGAATCAGTCGGTATCTTCTGATCCGCATCAGGAGGAGAGCGGCTTGGATCAACAAATGCTGCTGAAATAAATGACATGTTGGATGGCTCATTCTTGATATCAGAGCTGCCGTAACTGAGTGAACCTAAATTTAAAAAAGGTTCGCTTTTCGGCACAAGAGCGTCTATTTTGTTCGCTGGATTATCTCCAGCTGCACTCTTTGCATTTCTTTTCCCACAAAGCTTGTTTCCACCACCGTTTGTGATTGGTTTCACAGCAGGAGAATCTGTGGGGTGCCTTCTCTTGTTATGCTTGTTGAAGTTCGACCAGTCAAGGAACGTTCTTTCGCATTCTTCACAAGAATATGGTCGCTCACCAGTGTGAGTTCTTTTGTGCACCTGAAATTAGGTAAAAAAAAATGAGAATGCAGAATCCAGGAGCAAAAGATGTAAAAATTCTGCCAGTGCAGTGTTAGAGATATCAGGCTGATATTTAGAAGTGACTCTGCGTGGGTGCATTAAATTACATGAAAACCTTCATCGATTTCTGATATTTTACAGTTCTGTTGTACAATTCAAAATGCAATGAGGTGAGACAATTTTAACAATGTGATTTCAAAAATGCAGGTTATCGTGAAGACAGGGTCACAATTCCAGTCCAAAAATTTGTCCAAGGTGCCAGGAGGATGAAAATTTCAGCTTTATCGGACCAAAATACCTTAAGTTTTCTGCCAAAATGGGTTGAAAAACCCAGTTTCAAGAAAAAAAGTGATAAGTCATGTGTGGTCATGGCAAAAGCACTTTTCACTTTGCATATTTAAAAATGATCGAAAACCGTTGTTGCTTCGCATCTTAAATCGAGCATAGCTTGGTCATTTTTTACCCGATTTGCACGAAACAAAGACAAAAATGTTCTCAGCAGAATGCAAAGTTTTTGGATAGGTACCTAAAAGCCGTGAAATGTGTTTTTTTTTTTTTATCTTTTATCATCTTGTAAGGGTACTGCCCTCACGGGAAATAAGAGATAGTCAGGCTGAGTTTCCAAATGGTGCTTTGCCTGCGGATGCAGACTACCCTTCCACATCAAATGCAGATTAAAAAATAATGGTAGCAACTAGCAAACCAGTTATGAAGCAACATCAGCCAATAACTTAGCTGGCAGATATATACATGAAGTGATTGAAGAGAACCCACGTAGAACCAGAATCAATGGGGTAAGAGGAATGTTGAGGTGCAAGGGCTCAGGCAAAACTGGACGTTTAGCAGGCGGTAAGAATTAGACAATTCTGGCCAAAAAGCAGTGGATGCGACATCTCAGAAATAAGCCGCAGAGTTTTTATGAGTTGCCTTGTCATGACACAGTCAAAACAAGTCGAAGAAGTTATTCTTGCAGCTTGAATGCCAACTGCAGAAAAACAGACAACTGTGGAAAACGTGATAACAAGATCCAATCCATTCACCTTGAGATTTTCCTTGAATCGGAATTTCTTATCACAACTATCACAAGAAAATGGTAGTTCACCGGTATGAATTCTTTGGTGTTCAAGACAATTTCTTTTGATCCTGAACTGGCTCGGACAATATTGGCATTGGAAAGGCTTCTCATTAGTGTGAACTTTCAAATGCAGTTTTAATCCATATTCAATGCGAAATCTAAAAGTAAAGAATAAAGTGCGGCGGATAAAGAATAAAGTTTAGTGTGGCAGATGTTTTTAAGTTTTCAGGGCTTAAGCAAGAATTGATGACTTCAAATTTTATAATCGCTTTATTCATGAGGCGCTCATAAACAAGCTTGCCATGCCAAAGGAAATCCAAGTTCCCAATTGACTTTCCAATTGTTGAATATGGAAAAAAATCCAGATACTGGAATACACAGGGAAAGTGATGCAATGAACTGTCATTTTTGCCAAAGACATAAACAAAACCAGAATTTCATCCAAGCCCCGAGCTACCTATTCATTTCAATCAAAGTGTGATGTTTGTTATGTCAAAAGTAACCTTTTCATGAACGAAATGAGATGCTAAAAGAACAGCGATCGTTCATCGAAAAATATGCATTTTAAAAAATGAATCAAAGACAGCATATACAAATATGTGCATGTCACAATCTGCTTCGCGAATAAACTCCACAAACCGGAAAAATAGATAAAGGTGAAAAGATGCTAAACCTTACGTTTTGCCGCACTCTTTGCAAACGAACGGTTTTGCCTGAGAATGAGTTCCTTGGTGTGATTTCAAGTTTCCCAGGGATACAAAGCCCATACCACACACGTCACACGTGAAATTCCTTATGCCATCATGGAACTTCATGTGAGCTCTCAAGCCACTGGTAGACTGCATCCTAAAAGAGACAAGAAGGAGGGACGATCAACAAGAAAGCGGCTAACCTAGTTAAAAGTTTTACTGTCAAAATTTACAAACAGCTACAATACCTGTCATCTTGTCTAAACTACAGTGCATTTGCGGACGAAATTTCTGTGAATTTGTGGACAAAAAAATCATAGGCAGCCACAGGCACAGCAAGCGACAGACAACATAAATAAGGCAAAGTTGAACAACAAAAAGAAAACCGCTTGGTTGAAGTTCATGCAGATAGCAAAGACACAAGGGCTGTTCTCTACCATGTTCCACCTCTGACACAACTCTGGGACAAGATGGTCAAGATGTGGTAATTTCGTTTTGATTTCCTTGTTGCTGCACCTTATTTAAGCCGCAGTTCCAAATTTGGCTGCCGCAGGCCCAGTCATGCTGTTCTAAAGGGAATATTCACTTGCAAGCCCATCTAAATGGCTTTTAAACTTTCATCAACCACACAAATGCAGATGATCATCGTCTAGTATCAGGCAAATATTTGAATTGAAAAACTGTTCCGAGCGCCATGCTGAAAGGATAAAAAAAATACCTAGGTCATCGTGCACAGATCATGAAATTCGCCTTTCAGAATCCAGATTTGTCATAGCTGCCGAAAAAAGACTCGGAAACATGAGACAATAATAAATGAAATTACCATGTTTTGGCCCAAAGTTGGTCAGAGATGGAGCATGCTGGACTCCAGGTGACCTGTGTAATATGCTTATGGCCAGAAACCTGGCAACAGGCAGATCTCAACAGAAAAACAAACTGATGTTTGAAAGTTCACTTTTGTGATTTGGCCAAACTGAACCAATTCAAAATTCTTAACAGAGAACACTTACGAAGGCAATCCCAAAAGTCTTGGTATTGCAACATGCCATGAGTAAGCGTTAACAGATCTGGGTGATTTTTGGATATGAACTGGTACTAACCCTTGTGATGTATGCTGCCAATTTGTAGGAAGTTTGGACTAATTTTCTAGCCAGGGTGCTGCACTTTGTGCAGTCATGTCAGGTGCAGTGGCTGGACATCTTGAACTTTCAGAGGAAGAGATCCGATCAGTGATGCAAGTCTTTTTTCACAGTGCAGGGCTGTTCTCCGGCCGAAATTTACTGAACTTTGCAGGAAACATTAGGTGAATGCTCACCTTCATGTGACCCAGTTTAAAGGTGGAAATCGAGCATTTGAGGGTGGCAGAGAGGGACTTGAAGATGTCTCACTTTCTGCACAGCAAAGCAATCGGAGAAAGCAAAGTGGCTTGAAGGTCATGCACATCACTTTCTTCGACTGGTGGGCATTTTAATGGATCACCTTGCTCCAAAGGTCACCACTGTGAATGGCGAATCCTCCAAGATGGTGCTGCAGGGGAAACATCGACCCGCGATCAGAAAGAAGAGGCCAGTGCCCCTTGACGAGGGAGTCATCTTTCTGCATGACATTGCACTGATGCACCAAGATGAAAGCGACGTTCAGCTTCTGGACTTGTGGGAGTGGGATCCCTTGCTGCATATCCTTCTTATTCCCCTAATTTGTCATCAGAGGACTTGTTTCTGTTCGCAAAGATGAAAGAGCCTCAGAGGAGATCCTGATTCAAGACAGAACATGATGTCAATGATGTCATGTCAGGATCCCTGAAGGCGCTGGCCAAGGCTGGTGTCAGTGATGGAATCACACGCCTGCTCCACCACTGTCAGGCATGCATCGACCGCAGTGGCGACGACTTCGAGAAGTGAATGCGTGGACCTTTCATGAACAATCCAGTTCATTTTATTTCATTTCAATTTCTAGGAAAAAATTAGGTCCACTTAAGACTTTTGGGATGGCCCACGTACGAAGCTAAAGTTGCATAAATTTCACAAAGCATGTGCATCACTGAGCATGCAAAATAAAATTGGAAATGATGTTGAAAGCAAAAGGAGACACTCGAAAACATTCATGCAAAAGTTACCACAGCCTCTCCATTACAGGCAGGGCAAACAGCAGAACAATACACTTCAATGTTTATTTTAGGGCTTTTCATGACAAATTTGAATTTTTTGTTTGTAGTCAAACAATACATACGGGCTGTTTCTTAAAAAAAATGGGGTCAATTGATAGGAAGTGTTCCTTCTTATAGCCACAGGAATCAAACTGTTGTTGTGGCAAAATGTGCTCCCCCTCAAAGTCTCAAGACTTGTCTGGTTTGGCCTCCTTCTAATTCCTGGCATTGTTTCTGGCATGAGTCAGCTCTGAAGACAGGAACGTGGCAGTCTCGCAACGTGAGCCAGATTCTTTTTGCGGAGAAGAAATCATCAAATCCTCCAGCTAAGAGCGATCTAAACTTGAACAACACTCGCAAGTTTCCATCCTCCTTGCTAGTTCCCTGGGAAAATTCGACCAATACTAACTAGTACTGCACAAAAAATCAGTCACCGAAACCAGGTTTGAAGCAAGTCTAAAATTTTGTGGTGATAAATGAGCATTACATCTGAAATAAAACAAATGAGCAAAAACATTGGTATCTGCCTAAGCTAACCAAAACGAAAAACAAATTTAAGTTCAACAAAAATGTGTTGGTACCTCTTATGACAAATGGGACAAGGATCAGAGAATTTTATTCGGTCGCGTTGATGGTGTCTGATTCGATGCAAGTACAAGCCGGAATTCTGTTTGAAAGCTTTACCACACTCTTCACAAACATAAGGTCTGAAAATAAAATAAAAATCAAAGCCTCCTGTTAGACCTGCTAGACTACTAATGCAGAATAGGAACACGAAAAAATGTTTGCATATCTTCTGACTATGGGGACAGAATGTCCAATTCCCAATATCTAGAAAACAGAATGGCCTTGGTTTATGCAGACATGGTGGATTGCACAGCACTGTTCTGGGCTGTTACAGTGAGCACATCAAAGCTCATGCCACAAGAATTTTTAGAAATGAGACAACGAAAAAAAACTGGTATGTAGAAGTTCAGCTGGCTTCAAATGTGCTCGAATTCATGACTCAATTCCAAGATATCTTCCCAAACGAATCAAGTAAGCAAACGAAAAAAAATTGCAGATAATTCAAGATAAACAAATCATACTTTTCAGCAGAATGTCTTGCAGAATGCACTTTGAGTATCCTTCTGGTGTAAAACGAGCAGAAACATATGTCACATCTGAAAGTAGGAGTAAAAAACAATTTAATGAAAAAAGCAATTTTCATCTTCTCAAAAGACAATATCTCATCAGTCCGAAACTGGATTCAAAACACCTGCGATCAAGTAGTTCTTGATTTATAATGCAATGATGAGCCTAAAGAGAAGGCAGTGTACCGGAATCAAACAAAACAGGGCAACTTTATGCTGCTAAAAAACAATCCCGGTGGCGGAGTTGGTACCATTGCTACTTTTCCAGTGCAGACCAAAACTGATATTTGCACAGGAAGTCCAACCACAGAAGAGCTACAGCAAAGTAAGCCAGCAAAATACCTAGACAACATTTTATTTATGTTGAAATGTGATAAACATCAGGTACCTAATCAGTAAAACCATAAACCATCACATGGTTTACTAACGTGAACTGGCCAACATGCCTGTGGGATTTCATATGCGAGGCAAACCCGTAATACTTGCTATACACTCGTGGGCATTCGGTGCACATGTACCTTGGACTCATATCGTGAACCTAGAATGAGGGGGGATTTGCAGAATAACAAAAACAATGATAAGCCCTGTCCTGTGAGGAGAGGATGCTGCTTTAAATTCAGCATAACAGAATTAGTTTTGACCTTTAATGGGAAAGCACTTCCGAGGGATTTGGCTTTTTTCCGAATTCTTTTGGCTCCATTTGATACATCCCAGCCCGCAAACCATTGTCTGCACGATATCGCAATTGGTGTTTAATAAAAATAAACGGTGTCAGAAGCATTTTTGTTCACAGAAATGGCAGAGGTTTACTTGACCTCTGGCATTTTACTCGACCCAGACTCATGGTACAGGGTGTTTATTCTCTTGCATAAAAATGTCATTTTGGCATTAAAATGTGATTTTTTGAAACCCTTTGGGTGATTTCTAAATAAATTGATGCAGACCATGCTACAATGAGAAAAGAAGCTGTTTCACTGGAACATGAATCCAATGAAAAAAAGGACTTTTATTACCTGCATGTTATTGATGTTTGTGCCAGTGGCACAGATATCTTGACACAATGATTCAATGGGAATAGACATTTTTGTTACAGGTTGTTGGATCTTGTCTCCCAGTCAGACAGGTTTTTTTCTTACTTTCTCAATTTGGTCATTTTACTGCCCGTGCTATCAATGCATTTCGATCACGATCTTCAACCGATTGATCCAGATTTATGCAGAGCAAGAGCACACCTTTGAAGGAGCATCACATGATGTTTATGTTGTTGTAACAGCTGTCAAGTGTTGCTGACAGGACAGTCTGATTGAAAGAAAAATACATCACCATCTATTTTTATTTGTTTATTTTTTTTCGTGAAAATTCAGCCTAGATTGCAGACTTTAGAAAATCTCATATCTGCAAACAAAAAACGAACATTTATGCCAAAATTCGATGCGGATGCAAAATTTTCATTTTCACAAAAAAAAAGCCAAGACACCACCATTGGCATACAAAACCAACCCGACGAGGGCAGTTTCCCTGCAAACTTTCACCCCCCCTCCTTCAACTGGATTCTGAGTTATGGTCATTTCAAGTTTAAAATTGTAGCATAGCTTTACGATGCCATTTTTGATCACGCAGTAAGAAAAAATTTCCTGCACAGTCAATATTTGGCAATTCTGGCTCCAACAATCAATTTGGCATGTTTTTTTACATCGTGTGCCCATTTTTTCCTTTCTTTCTACACACAAAAATATCTGAAATGTTTGTTATTCGGAAGGCAAAAACAGGCCCGGAACTCAAAAGCAAGGAAATTGGGTTTTACGGGTGAGACTATTTTACTCTACCATATTTAAAAAAAAATTCAAAGTTCAGAAGATGCTGGCAAGAAACGTTTGTACCTAAATGCATCATTAACACTTCACCACAAAGGCAGGAAAGCATCAAAAATACTCGAGAGAGGAGTGCCCAATAATTGTGGTGCCAAAACTCCCCTGTAGGCCTACCAAAAATATGCTTTTTCACAACAAGGAGAGAAATACCTACAAAGAAAGCATTGCACTTTTTGGACATCCTGTATGATTTGGGTATGCATGTTCGATTTTAACTCGTGGACAAATTTTATTCTGATGTCATAATCGAATTCTCCACACTTTTTTCGTTCTTTTCCACCTAAAATCCCAAAAAAAGATTTTTTCTCAAAAACTGATCCTCAGACGGAGTGCCCCTCACAAAAGCAACAAAAAATAAACCTACGTGTGAATAGTGATCCAGGAAATGCTGCCGACGGCTAAACACTTCTTGGCATTCTGCACATCGATATCGCAGGCCTGAACCTTTTTTGGGTGGAAATTCATCACGTTTCTCAGCTGAGAGTCTGCTTATGACATCATCTTCAACAGATGTCTGCTTCTTTGAGGTTGGAGAAGAACAAACCAAGTGGTTCAAAGGTGTTCTAATGGACTGGGATTTCTTCGCTTTTGTGAGGCCTCTTGGAGTCCGTTTTGATGGCGTTGGAGATATCTTCCTGTGGTGATCGTCAGACAAGGAGGTAGAATCAATCTTGGATTGCAGAACATCATTTCCAGACAAGTAGCCTTCACAGTCAGAATTTGCCACCCCAAGATGCGAATAATTCGTCTCACACTTTGAAGTAAGCAAAGCATCTGAAACATCGACATCAGGCAGATCTCCCACACATCCACCCAATACTGTCGAGTGAGACACCTGCAAACTCACACCAGCCTTAACAGAGGAGCAATCACTGGAAAGATCTGAGGCTATTACAGCCAGGCAAGCTCTGCTCCTATTTGCCGAACTTCCCTTCGTCTGAAGGTGCTGCTGAAAATTAAAAATCGATAAGTTATTAGAAATTGGCTTGAATTTGGTTCTGGCCCAAAAAGAACTTGGCACTTATTCACATCGATTTTATTAATTGAAATGAAAAAGTCAAACTTGAAGCTATCCATTCAGTCATCCTAATTGGCCTTCCAATTTTCTTGGCAGAATTTTGAACCTGAAAATACCTGTTAAACTATCCGATAAGAGTTACCGAAACCAAAAATTGCCACACAAATTAACAATTTATTTCCTTTTAGGCCAGCAGCCACTGCCTGTAGGTATCAACTACACTCTTTGGGTTGGACAAGTTCAAGGTGGACAAGTTAAAACCTTGCATGAAAATTGTTGTAACAATAATTATTGCAAGACAATGCAGGATGCCTCACCACAGTTGTCTTTTTCCAGAATCCAGACATTTTTCTGAGAAAGGAAGCCGATAAAATTTTTGTTCTATTTTTCTCTAACATCGGCATTTTCTTTTCCATAACTCATTGTCATTAACCAACATCGTTTTTCATGCAGATTCGGCACCAAAATTGACATTCGTGCCTTTATTTTCAAATTTGCCAGACTTTTTTTCTCACATTGCTCCCTGCTGGTTTTCGAGCGCATTTTTCACAGCACTGGAACCAGATTAATCCATACCCCGATAGGATTATCGGGCCAGGCTGTTGCGAAACAGTGCATGGATAGAACAGGTTGTCCCTCCTTCAAAAAAGCAGGCAAGTCATGAGGAAGCCACAGTCACTGAAAAATTTGGCTTGAAAATGGGGAATGTTTTAAGTTAGGATGGTTCTGCCCAGATGAGGTGAACGACCCCCCTGTCCAGCTGTGTCTAGCTACACCTGCATCTGGTGTCAAATATAGGAATATAGGTCCCTAATAAAAAATCCAGCTCGTGAAGCATTTTGGATTCAGCAATAACTCATATTTTGCAGACCAAAGCATGCAATATTTAACAAAATGTTGATTTGTATTGAAAATGCTGTGTGCATGCTGGACTGGATCGCTTGCCTTTCATAACTTCAAAACAAGAATGCATGTTTTAAATTAAAATGGTCGGCATTTTGAAACAATAGTGCCTGAAAACAATTGTGAAAGATCTTCAGCAGTGAACTGTTGTGAAATAGAAGGGCAGGCATTGAAATGGAAGGGTTTTTTTCAAACTTTCATTAAGCCTACACATTTGAAGAGAATAATTGTTGTGCATATGAGAGCAAAATAGGTATGCAAAGTTCTAGATTCTTCTTTGGTGGGACTTCTGGCTTCGTGCTCTTGCCTAAAAAAGCCAATTTTATCCTACCTCTGTCCCGTGTTTTGGTCACAAGGATACCTTGATGACTAATCATGAATAAGTGGTATATCATTCACAGAAAATGGCCAAAAACAAAGCTAGACTTACTTGCCTCCGTGAAAGATTAGGCACAGAAGAGGTGTGCCTCACACTCCGTGTGAAAATACGTGGACATTTGTCTGTCGAAACTGAACCAGCAGTATGCTTTTGACCCACTTCAGTGGTTTGGAACAGAGCTGAAAAGGCAGATGAGGAAAGAGACGAACAATGAAAAATCCTAACCTGATTCGAGAACTACACAAGAATCAGTGAAAATGGGCACCAGGGCTAGGGTATCTGCCAAGGTGTGCCATGAAGAATGCAAAAATACAAGAAACAAAAACAAATGCAATCACACACCATGATTTTTTTTAGAAAAAGGTCAAAGAAAAAAACTGGCTATCCTTTGAATGCTCACAAACACACCTTGACAGACAGGTCAGCCAATTCCATGTCTGGTAACATCACTGCACTCATCTTTGCAATTATTGGTACCTATTGCATGCCTGTGATGGCCATTTTAAAATCTGCAATTTCAGCAGGTCTCCCTCTAATTCAATGAAAGTGCAGAATAAAGTTCGGGTTAAAAAAAATTGTAAGGCATCAACGTGCGGTTCTACAATATTTTCATTGGTCAAGCTGAGAACCTTGTGTCGACTTCCGTTACCGACTTGCAAAGGAAGAAACTTACTGTCACTGCGAGTTGACTTTCCAAATTGATTCTGATCGATAATTTCTTCAGTATCACCATCTCCAAAACCAGATAGCTCCTGTTAATGAAAACAGATTCGTTGAAACGATGCACGAAATGTTGCAAATTTAAAATAAAACATGATACTATTGGTCAAACAGAGAAGAGATCCTAGCAACCACTTGTTCAGGGAAACCCTCCAACATGACTGACACCAAGAAATAAATAGAGTGACACTTGGTTTGAGCACAATAATGAAAACATACTCGTATATTCTTGGTTGGGATCAGGTAGACATCCCTTCTGTAGTGGTGAAGTGCACAAATACCATTTCATACAAAAGTAAAAACAGACATTGAGATTGTTCCAGACATTGCAACTTTGCTTTGGTCCCTCTCTGGACTGGAAAAATTCCACACATGATTTTTCCACAACAACCAAATGCGGTGTGTTTTGTGCGACCTTGGATGTTGACCCACATGGATGTAACTGGCAGGTGGGCAATAGGAGATATGAATATTGCATTATACATAGCAATGGCATTCGCAATTTGATGCTGACACGTCAAGACTAGGTATTTTTGGGAGTCCTGAATTTTTGGACTAAAATTTAAAAACAACTATCGGCGAAGACAAACCATTCAGAAATTCTTTATTCCGGGAGGAAAAACTTGCCTTTGGCATAACACTGCGCATGTAGAAAGCTTGATGAAAAAAACTAAAACAACAAGATTTGACAAAAAGCGATGAGTTATGAATACCTAATTCAATCGCAGAGATACGAGTCAGTGCAGAAGAAAGAGTTGCAAAGATACTCAGCAGATCTTTTGATCAAATGATAACTAGTTTCAGCATGACAGTAATTTTTTGAGCATGACAATCAGTTGGGAGAGATTACGTATCATAGGTTATGGCTTGGTAAATGGGGCTCTACTCAAATTGCTGTTTTATGCGGGCACACATGTGATTTGTGCCAACTGGGAAGACCAAGAGGGATGAGAGAGAAATGCAAAAGCCAGTTATCATTTGCTACCCACCCAACATATCAGTGGAAAGTTTTCAAAGTTTTGTTCATGGTGGCACAGCCCTCCACTTTTGCTTTTTATGTAGGCCCAAACAAATAAATTAGAAATAGACAAATTAAACCAGAAAATAAACAAAAATGGAAGAAAATATCTGAACAAATTGCAAACTAACACTTTTAATCAGTAACAACTTCAAAAGCCTTTTCTGGGTTTCAGCAAAGATATCAATAAACTGGCAATAACTCTTCAACTTTCCACAGCATAAACCACAGACAACGGTAGGCAGGTCATCTGTTGGAGCCACCTGAAG